>QFDD01001308.1:0-32587 GCA_006871305.1 Vachellia collinsii
TCTCCTCCCCAATCACTTTGAAGAACCTTAATTGTACAATCAAATTGATTCTCAACCATTTTCTTAAAGTGCACAAAGGCTGTTAAGGCCTCATCTTTGGATTTTAATGGATAGGCCCAGGTGAATATGCTACAATCATCAAGAAAGCTTATATAATATTTGTGACCACCAGTGGATGACATGGGTGCAGGACCCCATAAATCAGTATGTATTAAATGTAGTGGTTTAGCAGCCCTTGAGTCCGAGAGAGCAAAAGGTAATCTGTGAGATTTACCTAATTGGCAAGAGTCACAAAAACTAAAGGCATCTTTATTAACATGAGTGGAAACTTCACAATCTTTCAACACTTGACTCAAAATTGCACCACTAGGGTGACCAAGTTTCCTATGCCAAGACTCTAAAACTGAAAGTAAAACATGACATTGACTCTTAGATTGTGATAAAACAGAACCAGAGGCTGCAGGAACTGGCTGAGAAGAATCCCCTAGTCTGTACATGCCAATACTTGGTTCTCCATGCACCAAAACCTTGTCAGAGTGCAGATCCTTCACAAAACATCCATGTGAGTAAAAGGAGACATACACTTCATTATCTTCAGTTAATTTCTTAACACTCAATAGATTCTTTGTAATTTGAGGAACAACCAGAACATTATTCAGCTTAAGATGCTTAGTATCAGCATAAGGTAAAACTGAGTTCCCAGTGTTTGTAACATGCAACGGTTTACCATCACCAATCAAAATACGCTGATTACCTGAGGAATCATCCTTGGGTTCAATACAGGCAGAGCCGGAGGTGATATGGTGAGTAGCACCACTGTCAAAGTACCAAGCAGGATCAACCACGGTTTCATTTGTCGCAGTGAAAGCAGAGGCTGAAGGGCGTCTAGAATTCTGGGCTTCAGGGCCGTCATAATCTTTATCATAACGCCTATAGCAAGTCCGAACTTCATGTCCAACCCTCTTACACAGCTGACATTTGGGCTTATCGTGAGTCTCAGATTTGGATTCTTGAGACCAAGCATGAGGAGCTACGGGTGCCACGACCTCGTCCTCTGTAGTGACGACCCTTCCAGGTACCACGACTAGGAACTCGCTGTTCCTGTGCAACAGACTTCATAGCAACATTAGCCATTGCAGTAGAGATAGAGGAAACAGAGGCAGCATGAAGTTGCTCTAAACGAGCTTCAAATGTTAAGAGTTTTAGGTGCAGTTCAAACCATGATAGATCAGTTTTGTCAGACAGATAAACCACCAAAGGATTATAGTCCCCATCTAAACCAGAAAGAACCTGAGAAATTAACTCATCAGAGGAAATAGGATTTCCGGCGAGTAGCAACTTATCAGACAGGTCCTTCATTTTTGATAGATATTCATCCATCTTCAACGCCCCTTTTCTGCAACGTTGGAACTCATATTTCAGCAGCTGAACCCGTGCCTTAGTGTTTACACTGGCTAGACTCTTCACAGCAACCTACAACTCATGGGAGGTCCGACATTGGGTCATCTGAGAGGCAATAGACACAGTCATCATACTGTATAGCCAACCGAGTAAAATTTGGTCAGTGACCGTCCATTCATCATATTCCGGATTGGGGATCACGTTAGCCGACGCGTCTAGAGTATACTCCGGAGGAACGGCCTTGGTGCCGGAAATAAAACCATCGAGACGGTGTCCTCTTATCACCGGCAGGAGGAGAGATTCCCAAACAAGAAAGTTGGTCCCATCGAACTTCAGAGAGCTGACTTGGTTGAGAGAGTTGAGTAATGGAACAGATTTTGTCACAGACAGAGGTGAGGGGGAAGGAATCTTAGCGAAAAGATTCGGAGGTAATTGGTGAGGAGATGGAGTGACAATAGAGTGAGGTGCTGGATGAGGCAGAGGAGTGGGGTCGGACGAGGGAGTGATGCTTGTGTGGGGTATTTGGTTAGGAGAGGACTGAAGCTCAGCTGAGGGGTTAGGGTTTGACGGCGACTGGTTAGTGTGGGAGGAAGAATTTTCTACAGAGGAAGAAGACGACATAGTGACGCTTGTTAAGCTCGCTCTGATACCAAGATAAACCAAGGAATTGAATAATGCTTGATGGGAATGATCTCCCGTCCCACAGCTCCTCATTATTTATTTATAGAAGGTAGTGGGATGGAAGATAGTGGGATACAGCTCGTCAAGGTAGTGCATGGTTACAAATGGAGAAACGACATCTGTTATGCTACAAGAATATTCTAAAGAGCAACAATAATAAATGCTAAACTACATCGTATTGATACAAAGCATTTTATCTAAACCTCGCCCCCAAAGCTCGTCTCCATCAGAGGCATCGCCATCGTACTCTGATTCGACATTAAGACTAAGCGATCTACATCGTGACCACTGTTAGTGCTCCGATGACTTTCTTCGATCCCCTCTCGGCCGCTTGCTTCCGTTCTCCGTAAGGTCCACTGCAACGAGGCAACTCCATCGACGTGGCTCTCAGATGTGGCCTCTCCTGATTTTGTGTCTTCCTAGTCCATCATCATTGATTGCAGAGTGCTAGGGTTTCTAGACCATATGCATCTAAATTCGACCTTAACGATCTTGCTATTTGAGATGCATCTGGAGCAGTGTAAGTTCTTTAGGCAGGGTGAGTGCTGAGATCTTATCGTCTCTCTTGTTTTCTAGAGAATAGTGCAAAACTTCCGTTTCCAATTCACCTTATTTGCCCTGTGTTTACATCTGCAGAGAATCGTAAATCCTCAAGCTGAGTCATTTGGCGCCATGAAGAAACGAAAGGGAATTGACACATAGTCATAGCACACGTACTCCGTAGCAAAGTGGGCTACCATGCATCAACGTCCTCTAAAAAAGCATTGAAAGTATTTTTTATGCATATTTGAATATGTTACCTGTGCATATAATATTTAGATGACTACCACAAAAAAATATCTCACGTCTCCCTCTCTCGTCCAACATGTGAAATATGGAAGTGAGAGGGGCCCTAACTCATCGAGCCACGTTGGCTGGACTTGAGATAGCCCTTCTCAAGTCCAGCCATTAAATTGCTGGATGACATGATATGATATATCTCTCATGTTCAGCTTTTAAATGGCTGGACTTGAGAGGTATATGTATTCACTTCCAACCTTTGTAGGGCTGGACGTGAGAGGCATAGCCTCTCTTATGAGAGACATTCCCTATCACATCTAACACTTATTAGATTTAATATGATTGTACTTTTAACGTCTCTAGTAAAGATGTCCACTGTGTGTTGGACGTTAGAAAGCATTTTTGCTGGACTTAAAAAATCCTTTTTGTGGTAGTGAATTATGTAAAAAATGCACTTGGATTCTTTTATCTTCACTTCATTACCCGCAATTTATAAACAAGTAGTGTTATGAGAGAAAGGCTGCATGAAGAAGTAATGTCTGGCTTAGTTAGTATTAAAGGGCAGCTTACGTGCCACACGATATGCATGCGAGTGTGGAAGAGCAAGTTGCTAAGAATCTTCACATATTGGCACATAAAGCAAAAATTCATGCAGTGAACTTTATTTTTTTGAGCCTGGTGAGACAATTAGTCATCATCTCTATAAAGTGTTAGACGCCATAATTGAATTAGAAAAAAAGCTTTCTAGTACAACTGGATGGTTCCTCAGTTCATCATGATATTTGTAATAGGAGTAAATTTTTCTATTTTTGTAAAGATTGTGTTGGTGCAATAGATAAGACACGTGTACCTGTCAAAGTGTCTCCAACAAATGCCCCTTGATATTGTGGTAGGAAATAATACTCAATACAAAATGAGTTAGCAACATCCTCCTTTGATCTAAGGTTTACTTATGTGTTTTCTGGGTGGGAATGCATCACATCTGACTCAAGAATTTTAATAAATGCATCAAGTCTAGAAGATAGACTTAAAATCCCCAAGGTGGTATTTAAGTAATTGTTAAAAGTATTCAAATTAAGCTAGGTATTATCTGCCATTTAAAATGATTTTTTCCCATTTATTATATAAAATATTACCTTGTAGATGATGGTTTCATGTTAACAAACAGCCTTATTACACATTATAGAGGAGTTTGGTATCATTTAAAAGAGTATTCAGTAAATTCACCTCAAAATCATAGGGAAGTATTCAATCTTCGACATGCATCACTACATAATGCAATTGAATTGGAGCATTTGGTGTATTGAAAAAATGATTTCCAATTATCGGAGTTTACTTATGGGGTCAAAGCACAGAACTGATAATACTTGCATATGCATGTTGTATTCTCTATAATCTCTTGATGACCACAGAACCTGATGAAGATCTTATTAATTAAAGAAGTTGATGAAGAACATGCAAATCTAAATGAAAATGATGATAATAATCGCACTCCAAATAATGAGGATGTACAGGCCGCTAAAGTTGAACTTATTAAGGAAAATATAGCTAATCAAATGTAGGCATTCTAGCAAGCTCAAACTCGTTGACATACATTTTACTATGATTTTTTTTTTTTGTAATGCTTGTTGTTGATTAATTGATGTATTTGAGATCAATCGTTCAATACCCACCTCCAGCGCGCAAAGCAATAGTTATGGATATAGTGTTTGGATCTTCAGGTTCTCATTAAGATACATTGGCATTTGAAGTTATATATGTTATTGGTATTAAACATTTTTTAACTTGGATGGTTACCTTTTTTTTTTTATACTGGCAAATAAGTTTAATCTACTCTCTCAAGTTAGTATTTTAAGAATATTGATTTAGAAAATTATAAGTTGGTTATTCTGTACAAAAATTGATATAACCTTTGTAATTTTAATTTTTTTTAAATTAATAATAGATCAAATATAATTTATACTTTGACAGGTTAAAATCAATCAATTGTATCATACATATTTATATATTGATAAAAAAGAAAAGAGAGAAATCCATTTAAATTTTATAAAGGGTAAAATAGGTGATTTCTTATTAGCTCCCATTCCTTCCCCACTTAAGTCAAATAAGGTATCATCAAAATCACCCATCTCCCCTCACCTCCAATCAATCCAAACAGGGGATAGTTAAAATCACTAATCTCCTCTTCCACTCCCATTCCTTCCCCTCTTACTACCTTAGCCTCGCCTCCATTAAAATTTATCCCCTCCGGTTCCCTTCATCTAGCGAAACACAGCGTAAAGTACTAAGTGCACACACCTTCGAAGACATGAGTGAATGCACTCTAACCCTTTAAAATTAAAAATGAAGTTTAGATGATAAAAACATTCCAAGACATGAGTGAATATCAAGCACTTGATTCCTGCCGATTGGATGTTTATTGTGAAGTTTGGATGGAGGTTTGAGGATTTGTGTAGTTGATGATTTCCAATTTTCTCTGTTGGATCACTCCTAATTAAGCTTCAAACGATGTTGACTCTGTGTGTGTGTTTGATGGAGGCTTAATAATTTACCACGGGCGATAAATTTGCATGGCTCATTTTAAATTTTACGTAAATCTATCAGGTCAGGCTGCTTTAATTTAAATATATTTTTATCTCATGAACTGATGACCCTTATTGAAGGAAAACAATATATATAGATACACACAGACAGACACACATGTCCCCTATTTTTGTATACATTTCATAAATACTTTTAGCACTTCTTGATATATAAGACATGGTTAACTAATTTAGATAGATTAAAAAAAATTAAATAATTACTTAATTGTAATATGTATATTAGTTGATAAACAAAACAAATCGGTTTAAAAAATAAAAAAAATATAAATACTTTAAAGTAATTTACTTAATTTTTTAATCTATTTAAATCAATCAATCTGATCTTATATTAAAGATACGAGAAAATAGATTAAAAAAATTAAATAATTATTTAATTGTAATATGTATATTAGCTAATAAACTAAACAAATTAATTTAAAAAAATTAAAAATAGAAATACTTTAAAGTAATTTACTTAATTTTTTTAATCTATTTAAATCAATCAACTTGATTTTACATTAAAGATGTAAGGAAATAGTAACTAAGTACGTATGTTAGTTAATTATAAGTGACCACAAGTCTAAGATGATCAATTTTGTTTTATTAGAATTTTTAAATTAGATATAGAATTGCATGCAGAGATTTTAGAATATAATAGTAGTATAATATAAAACCTATGTCTTATTATCACGTAATATTTTGATTATATAAAAAAATATATAACCCGTTATCTTGGCGTTCCGCTCTCTGTCTTCTAAACATCAAAGCCGTGATGGTGATACTGTCTGACAGTGGGCCCAGAGAACAACATCACAAACAAAGCTTCTGACCAAATTGGTCATACGACTATTCCCAGTCCTCAGCCTGAAGGACAGCGACCGATTGCATTCCAAAGATTCTCCACCTCATTTGATTATTATCGGGTGAATGCCAATAAGCTTATTTTAAAAAAATTGATAAATAATGAAATGTGTCTTATTTAGAATTAATATCGAATGCCCAATCGATCCCTACGTTCAAGACATGGGAGTGTTAGATTCATATATTGTCCCAGAAAAAAAGATTTATATATTATCTAAGCCTGATCTAAATTTTTATATAATGCATGTTGTAAAAAAAAAAATAATACTTACATTTTTTTTGGAAAGAAATCAAATGATTTATTAATAAAATAAAAGGTTACAAAGATAATATTTTACGTGATGGAAAGCTATGAATGAGATTATGGAGTAAATGGAAAGGGGAAATATAAGTTGTTACAGAAGAAAAATTTAATAATAACAGAAGGGAATCCTACAAAATAATAAAAGAGTTTGCCATTGTGAAATTATAAGGATTGAGAGATTGCTTATTTGTGCATAAGATATGTAACCTTTCTCTTACCATGGAGAAGTAGTGCATGCGATTCATCAAACAAAATAAAGCTTTTCAAAGCTGCTTCTTTGAATGATACTTGCATAAAAAGTAAAAAAAAAAAAGGAAAAGAATTATTATATTGGATTTTGTATCTATTATAATCCCCAAGAAACAGAAAACTTCCAGTTCTAGCTGCAGCTATATCAGCCGGGGAGGGGAAAAAACTGCAGCAAAGGCATGCTCAAAAGGTGATGCTAAAGAGATGAAAAGTATATATTCTCTGAATCACTAAATATAATATTTTCATAATACACTTGCAAAGAAAAAGTATCTGTGTGGATTAGAGATTAGAGCTACTTTTTCAAATTAATTTATAATGTATGAGGTAAACATATGAAAAAATTATTATCTCAATTTATATGAATGAATGTGCTTTTCCAATATTAACACAAATAGGGCTAAAGTCATAACAACAAGCTTCAAAAGGAAGATCTCGATGATTAAAAAATTCAAAAAAAAGTTAAACAAAGTTGGACATAAGCATGTTTGTAAAATATATTTATATAGATCGAGATAAAAACTCATTTTATATACGTAAATTATATTAAAGAATTAGTTTCTACCACTAATTCAAATAGACATTATTTTGATCATGTTATGACCATCCAAATCAAGATTAATAAATAACTTTTTTAGGCAAATAAAAAAATTGGATATCTGCATTTCGTTTACCAGTACTACTATTATACTATTCTAATTCTGATTTTATTTTAAAAACGATAATATGTATAATTCAAAAATGTAACCTTTGGTGCTAACACAACAAAAATGTAGAATATACTGTAATGTTACAGTATTTCACTACAACAACAAACCTTATTCTACTGTATTGTTTAGGCTATATTAATATTTATTGTGTTCTAAATATTAAAAATTAAACTGTTTGGCATGACTTGTATAAATTCATTTCAATTTAATCTCTGTAACTATTTTAGTTTAAAAATTGAAAAGCATTTTAATTTTGTATAGCAGAGTCTATAGTACCTTAAGCATTACATAGATGGTTAAATGTAAAGGGGAATAATTATATCAAATTTTTTATATTTATTCGATTAAATTCATCATTCATAAATGGGGACCTATCAAATTTTTCAAATAATTTTAAAATTCAATAATAATATTTTAAAAATAGAATATATTGTTTGACATGATTTGTATAAACTCATTTCAATTTAATCTCTATAACTATTTTAGTTCAAAAATTTAAAAGCATTTCAATTTTGTACAGTAGCGTCTATAGTACCTTAATCTTGACGTAGATGGTTAAATATAAATAGGTACAGTTATATCAAGTTTTTTATATTTATTTGATTAAGTTTTTCATTTATAAATTGAGATTTGTCATATTTTTCGTATAATTTTAAAATTAAATAATAATATCTTAAAAATAATTGATTGGAGAATTTCATATAATAGACAACAGAAAATTGATCTAAGTATTTTCTAAAATATAAGTATAGTTGTTCATGGTTCGGCAAACAAAAAAAAAGTTGTTCATGAAAATTGAAGTATTTATGGATATGTTTAAAATGATGTTATAAAAGTGTATTTATTTAAATTGGGATAAAACTTTTTTTATATACTTATTTCGTAAAGGATAATTTATGTTGGAAAACTGGTTTTCCCTGCTAATCAGACAATTATATGTATATACAGTTATACACACACATGAATGAATGCATAGCCTCAAACGGACTCCCTTTTTTTAAAATTTGAGAAAATTAAGAAATACTCTTTTTGAAAGGTAATTTTGCTAGGCACGAGCCACGAGGTAGAGACGCCATGTAAGACCCGAGCGTGGACTGTCCTGGCAAATTCAACAAATCGGCCACAAGACCAGCACCATCAAAATAGGCACACCAGCCTTCAACGGACACTGCAGCCTTCTGCCCGATAACTCCGTAACTTTAAATTACCAAAGCCCCCTCTTTCACTTGCCTTCTCTCATTGATTCTTTCCCCGAAGCAGACTTGGGAATCTTCTCTGAGCTGTACTACTATCCGTAATTGCTTATTCAGGAAGATCTGTGCGCGCGTAGTGGTGAGATCTCTCAATCATCATCACCTTCGGCTTAGGAAACAGCTGCGCAAGTTGAACTATTTCCTCGTCTGCAGTCATATTCAGGTCGGTTCCTTTTCTACTTTTTCCTCGTCAACTTTTCTCTTCTTCCTGCTTTAGGGCTTCAAGCAAGTAATGATTGAGTTCTGAGGATCGCATGCGCGTTTTGTTCTTCTTAGCCAATTGTTTAGTTCTCAGATCTGGTGTGATTGGTTCCTTAAGATTGGTATGTTGTTTGGTTTAGTTTTTGGGAAAATTGTTGTCGTGGAAGAGGAAAGCGAGAATATTATAAAATTCGAGATGCATTATTTGGAAATCAACTTATTCTTAGTCCCTATTGAGCTTGACGCGGATTTTTTTAGTTTAGCTCCGTCCATTTCTAGAACTTGTTGAGCAACTTAATGGGGTTTTGATAATCGTAGGTAAGGGGTTCTTGTGGGTGTTCATATCTTTTGTAATTCAGTTTGTGTTTAATAATTCTGGACGGTATTATTCATCTCACCTGTGCAGTGGTGGAGATGGCAAACCGATTAAAGGAAGATGAGAAGAATGAACGTATAATTCGGGGCCTTCTGAAACTTCCAGAGAATCGTAGATGTATTAATTGCGGCAGCCTGGTAAAATCACTCTATTATGCATTTAGAAGTCCAAAGCCATTTCGCTTTTAGTGTCTTAATTTGAATTTATGGATTATGTATGAGATCAATCCTTAGCTTAGTGTTGGATTCATTTACTCTATAGTTATGCCATTTCACTTATGTTAGACTGCTACAAAGCAGAAGCAACGTGATAGGATGAATTAATTCGTTGCAGCTGCAAATAAGTAATTGAGCTTTATCCTCTTTATATAGCTTGTGGACCATTGAATATAGCATTTTCAATAGTGGAAAGTAATAGTATGAAGACAGATTTTGGCTTTGTGATAGGGGACCTAATCAACAAAATTTCTATGTGTAGGAGTTTTATTCCTTTTTGGAGTTCCCTATCTGTTTCCCATTGATTAATGACAAATACTGCTATGGATGCTAAATTTAAGAACAAGTATTGGTTCTGCATTATGTTTTCATTAATAATGACTACAGTCTACAGACTTGACTATCCCTTCTAAAAAGCCTTTTATTTTTAAACATAATGATTTTTATTTAAAAAAAAAACTTTTGATGAAGCTACAAATTCTAGATTAAACATTTAAAGAGAAAGTTGTCCTCAAACTTTTATTTAGAAACTTAAATTTAGGCATTTTAAGATCGACTTTTTCTCGGAAAAAGATCAACTAAATGGTGATTGGGTTGGCTTATCTGAGTTACAGACTTGTTTGGCATCAAGAGCTTTGGTTGGATGTCTATTATTTGTTTGGGTTAATTTATTTAAATAGATTATTGACCCCAGTCAAGCTGTGCACAGCTTATTAATTTGCAAATATGTAGCTCAAGGCGTTGATAATAATTTGTTGAGAATGAGTTGATTAGGTCATTCCCAGTTTTCTTAATCATTTATTTGAAGTTCAGCTGAAAATCGTGATTTGAGCAATATGAACCAAAATAAAAAGTAAATTGGCCATATTTAGATGGTAAACTGAGAACAAAACTATGTTTAACTATAGTACTGTTATCTTAATCAGTCTCAAGGAATTAAATAATTGCAGTTTTGATTTCTTCAAGGATATGTATTTGAAAATTAAGATGTTGGATTGATGAAGTTCTCAGGAGTCAGGACGGTTTAAATCCCGCAAAGAGAGAACCTTAAATGAAGATATTATGTTGAATTCAAATGATGGTTATGTTTTTGGGAAGATCTGTAACAAATAGGATAGCTTTTATTAATTTTTTTTAGGTTACACCCATCTCTTAGGATGGTCTTATTGTACTCTTCCTAGCTGGGGAGGAAATTATATGAAGATATTTGATACTGTGGCAGCTTCTATTACATTAATATTTTTCTCTTATCTTTTTCCTGCCAAGCAGGGACCGCAGTATGTGTGCACAAATTTTTGGACATTTCTTTGCACAAACTGCAGTGGAATACAGTAAGTTCTTTCATCCTTGTTGCCTTCTGATTTCCTGGTGTACGTGTTCTAGTGTGTGGTGGTCTGCAAATCCTGATCAGTTTCCTTATTTACATGCGTTGGAGTGCACTGGATAGCTTCTGTTTTCTTTTTTTTTTTTGTCCTTTCAATCTTTGCATTCCATGATTAACAATTTTTGTATGGTACAAAACCTATTACTGTTTAGCAGCATATAAGTCTCAAATATGTCTCTAATCGTAGTTTGCTCTCTCATGTTGTGTGAGTATAAAAAGCACTTTGTAATGACATAGCCTGATGGATTGAAGAGAGGAGAATGGCATTTACTTTATACTCCATGTACTGTTCTTGCAATTGAATTGCTTTTTTGTGATGTTTTCCAGCCGGGAATTCACACATCGAGTTAAATCAATTTCAATGGCTAAATTTACTTCACAAGAAGTTAGTGCACTTCAGGAAGGAGGAAATCAGGTAGATAAGCTTGCTTGTACTGAAAGTTGTGCTAGTTATTTAACCAGTTCTACTAGTATTCTGCTTTTCTTATATAGAATTTTGCTCCATCTACTCCTCGCAGCGCGCAAAGGAAATTTATTTTAAAGAATGGGATCCACAACGGCATTCTCTTCCTGACAGCAGGTAACGATTAGCTTTTAATCAATGTATAGATGTTGGATATAATTTTCTGATTGGCATGCTTGGTTGCAGTAATATTGACAGGCTCCGGGATTTTATTAAGCATGTTTATGTGGATAGAAGATATAGTGGTGAGAGGACCTATGACAAACCACCAAGAGGAAAAATGGTAAACTAACTCCTGCCCCCTGTCCACTTTTTGGGCACTGTTTCTTGCAATAATGAAAAGCTTGTTACAGCTTACAAGCAGAAATGGATCTAGGAATATTTCTTTGGAGGGGGGTTTCTTCAATTTTTTGGGGAAGCAAAGTAGATTTTGTTTAATAATCTGATTTCAAAAGTTCCCTTCATATTTATCAAAGAAAGAATGCAATTGTGAGGTGGCAGCACCCCAGCCTCCCCCCTTTGGGGAAAAACATCCCTGTTTGCAAATTCATTAACTAGTACTTGATTGGATCTGTCAGTATATGATATTGCTTCTCACTCATCATGCATATTGTGCAGGGTGACAAGGATGAATTCTATGAAAACAGAAGAGTTGAGACATATCAGGGAGGATCTAAAAGCCCACCATATGAGGATGCATATGAACGTCGTTACAGTGACAGGTCCAGTCCCAGTGGAAGAAGTCCTGGATATGATCAAGAAAGTAGACATTATGGTGATTATAGGAGAAGCCCTGGCCATCCACCAATAGTCAATGATTGGCGTCGTGAAGATAGATTTGGAGATCGTAGATCATCTGATGGAGATTATAAGCTGGATGGCCAATCACCTGAGCGAGCAAAAGATCTTGATTCTTCAAGTTCACCTGTAGTACGACCTGTTAGAGATATTTTGGGAGAAAATGTAGTTCCTCTTCGAATAAGTGAACCCCCCAAAACAAACAGTGGAAAGGCTGCTGATGGCTCTGCGCCCACACAGGTGAAATCAAGATTTCTTAATGTACTACCATCTGGGCCATCGTGCTGCAGTCTACCTTTTCTGTGAAGTTTGTTGAGTGTTTAGGAATAATCTGTTTATCATTGCTACTTTTCTCTAACTTTGATTAGCCAAATCTTTTAGTTAGTTATTGATGTCTTGGTTTGCTATTTTATATGTATTTCATTTATGTTCCTCCTTCCGATTACTGTGGAAGTGTTTAAGATCAAGTCTAAAAAATTTCTGATCCAAACATCTTGCCTATGAACTTACTTGCTCTACAATTCATGGTTTTGAGCTGATATGGATTCATTGACTAGTTGTTGCTTAAGAAGTACTATGTTTGGTTGCATACTAGCAAGTTGCAACGAAAATTTAGTTTATGATGCATACAAAGTAAGCATGCTTATATTTGAGTCATTCACGAGGCATATGTGATGCCTTTGATTTATTATGCATGCTATTTCTAATTAGTGGTTAAAGTCTTAGAATTTTTGTTCTCAAGAGTTGTGTTAAATAAATGTGATACTCTTAGAAATACAACTGAGCTTTATTTAGCTCTTTTCAAGTTTATTATTATCCCTTCTGTGTTTGGTTTTTTCAGCAAGCATCTGATAGAAAAGGGAATCAGCAATTAGCACCACCACCAACTTGTATTCATTTCTAGGCCTAGTTTATGGTTGCTTCCTTTATCATTTACTGTTATATCTCTGCTTTTCACCCCTTTGCTTTGTAATGAGCCCAAAATTGATTTCAGTATAAATATTATACTTCATAACCAACTGCTTATAATTGCAGAGGACTGCATCCTTCAGTAGCTTAGCATCTAGTAATGGAAACGCAGCAGAAGTTAAGCTTGAGACTACTAAGAGCCTTATTGATTTTGATGCCGAACCTGAACCTCCTGTTGCTCCAGCAATTCCTCAAGCTCAACAAACTACTGCTGTCCAATCTACTGTGCAGCCAGCACATTCTCGTGATGACAACTGGGCATCTTTTGATGTTGCCCCTGCTGCAAAAACAACCCAAGGTCCTTCTAATTTAAGTCCACTTGATTCTGTTCTCTCACAACTATCAATGCCATCCCCTGCGCCTGCACCTGGTCAGGTTTCTGGGGTTCAAGGTGATAACCAATGTTGAAACAGTTATTTCAAGGAGCATTGTGACTTTTTTCCTAGAGCTATTGGCTCATCTGGTTTACCTGCAGGGCCTCTGCCAGCATCAGCTGTCACTGCCACTGCTGCTGGAGCTGGAACTCTTGGCAACTTCTCATCAGTGCCACCAAGTGGTACTTCTGTAACAATCCATGGATTGATGACAGTACCGCCAATCAGCAATGTGGGCCAGTGGGCCAGTGTGCAACAAAACCAACCTGTCTTCCCTACCATTGGTAGTCATCCTTCTGCTCAACAGTTTACTCCATCGGCAGTTGGATCTTTGAATAGTCAGGTATAACTTAATACAGCAGCTTTCTCAAGCATTCTGTCTGTTGCAGATGTATTTGTTTAATCTCATATCTTGTGGGAAAATCTTGCAGCAGTGGAATGTATCTCCAGTGCCCACAATGCAAGGGCACCCTAGCATACAAATGCCACATGCATCCTCTCTAGCCTCAAAACCTACCAATGAGGTTAGCGCTAGTGCTGCTTCACAGCCTTCTAAAGAAGTACAACCAAGTGGAAGAAGGGCACTTCCCGAGGTATTCCTTGCTCCCCATCTGTGCTGTATAAAGCATGTATTTCATGTCTGTGCTTCTGTGTGTGTAACGTATATCTTACTTTAGCCTGTGAAATTATGCAGGATCTCTTCACTGCAAGGTATTCATCCTTCACTTCCCCAGCTCCTGGGTGGCAAATGGGCCCTCCTCATGGCATGGGTATCTATATGCAATATAATCCTGCACCGGTACAGTTATAATCCAACATTTTCAGCTTTCATGATTATTATTTTTCATGTGGCTTGTGCTACTGCACAATGAATCTCATATGACTGTCTGCCCTCTGTTGCAGCCCTTGTCAAGTTTTCCACAGTCATCAAAATCAACAAATCCATTTGACGTTGGCAGCGAACCTCCTCCAGCTCAAGCCCCAACAGTATGTGACTTGAATACATTAGAAATGATTACATGGATCATTACCTATTTAAATCTTATTAGATCTCATTCGATTGTAAATTGTGTTCTTAAGAAATTCTGTGATGGGTCTTTAATATTTTGATAGGTTGTTGTGTGGGATTAGTTTGTTATGAGAAATTGTTTTTGTTAGATGACTTGCATCTCCAACCGCCAAGAAATGTAGGTTGAGATAGGTCTTTGGGTACGAAAGAATACCGACTGGTATGGAAAATGGAACAACATGCATTGCTTTTCAATTCAAACACGTCCATACACCTCATCCCTTACTTATGGGCTATTATAGATGCAAGTCTTCTAACAGCAATAATTTAAAAAAAAAGGGGTAATCCAACTAATAACTGCCCAGCACACCTTGCACCTCAGAGGAACCATATCCATAAGTGAATGATAAATACCCAATAACTGCTGAAAAATAACTCAGTGGCTGACTTTTGAAATATGACAAATTTGGAAATTTGAAGCTGACTTGAAATAGGTATTACTCAGTGGTTGGCATCATGAAAAAATTTAGCATTTCTAAACTTATTATTCCTAAAGTCTCTTAAGAGATTGGATTCAATATATTCTTGACATTTGCATCAGTTAGTCACAAATTTTTGGTTGATGCTTTTGTGTTTTGTGTTCCATTGATGCAGTTTCCTTCCATGTCATCCTTGCAAGGTGCTCTGCCAAGTATACCAGCTTCTTCAGGTGTAATACACCCCCCGAGTGTGGGTAATCCATCACTTTCCTGGAGCTCACCCCTGTCATCATATGGTTCAGTACTTCCTCCACAAGCTCAAGTTTATGCGCCAGCAATGGCACCAAGTAAATTTACTTCTCCCACTTTACCTTCTTTGGTTGTTTTATGCTAAGACTATTCCTTTTGTTCTTTGTATACTGAAGTGTGCTCTGAAAATCTTAGGGCCATACGTGGGGCAACAAGTGCCGACTAACATGCCAATGCTGAGGTAGCTACTATCTGTTAATGATAATATCTGCAATTTGCAGATGCCGACTTAGGTTAGATTGTCACATGCTTTTGGGGGGATCATCTTTTGGATAAAATTATTTATCTACTTTCTCAATTAATATAATTTTTTTGGCCCATTCCATACGTCGAACTTGTTCTTTAGTTACGCAGCTAAATTGTTAGATATAGTTTCTGCAAGTGTCTATATGCCCTGGTTTGTTAAGTAACATGTGGATAAATTAATCTATTGTGGTAGAACTAAAACGTTGATGACTTGGACGTTTTAACATCTAGAGCTTTACTTGCATGTATAGGCCTCAGGAAATCAGGAATTCTGGCACACAGGGAGCTGCTTTTGGCTTCTCAAATCCAGATCAGCATATAACTGGCATGTTCTCAACCCCTGCTGCAGCAAATTCCTTCTCTGCTGGAGGCAACCCCTTCGGATGATGTGAAAATTATTCCATCTGGCCTCCTCTTGACACGCACCATCTTGTTGCTCCCTGTACAAATGTGGGTGAAGTCTTGGCTTATACATAATTTTATTAGTCAACAAAGTGGTTAAAGCCAAATATCTACATTTGTAGTGTAAATTTGTTTATTGTTATAGGAAAGAGAAAGACGCATTCTTCCTTTTCTTTTTCTAGTGTTTTTGGGGTGGATGTCTTGTAAAGGTAAATAGGGAGCTGAAGTTGGTGCAGAGAACCCCTTCGTGGAGGTAATTTTTTTGGGTGCAACATGTGTTCGCTTGCAATGGTAGCGTCGATTGAGTGATGACGATGGTGTTCATTTGGTGCCCAGTAGTTGTATTATTTTTTTTTTTTCCGATTTTGTTGTGTTGTATGTTGCGTAATCTTATAATTTTGGCGTGTTCTCTTCGTAGATGTATGTGAAATCATGCTACTGATTGTAATCATTTGTCTCTACCCCAGAATGTTCGTGTATTTTTTTGGGCATCCCATTTCATCCCAGAAACATGAACGAGAAAATGTTCAGGTTTTGTTACATCTTACATGCACACCGTGGAGAAGTTTGTCAGGTTGATGATGTCTATTGAATGGCCAGGAGGTTGACGAAGGATAAGAACCCCCGCCTGAAAATCATACCGTGTTTTTTCTTTTGAAAAATTTCGGGATTCATTTTGAAATTACGCCCCCCTTAAATATGGGATCTGTAAGTTTAAATTGAAGTGAAACTTCCATCGTAGAACTAAATTGATCAAGTGCAGAGAAACCCGAGGGAATGAAAAGCAATAATTATGTCGGGCAACATGTATAGATTCATCCCAATTTGGGGGACTGCGACTCGTGTTTGAAAATTGACTATAATTTCATCCGCCAAGATTTTTGCAGACATATTTGTTACCAAAGTCCCAAAAGTGACTGATATTACCCGTTAGGGTATACTACCCGACCCGACCCATCGTCACCCCAGTCCCCATTGATGATTGCTTGCCATCGATTAATAATGGTTCACTTTATCCTTCGTTGAAAAGCTCTATATACTTACAGGATTAGATTTAGTAGAAGGGATTAATCTCTTATAATATCACGAATCAAAGTTCAAATTTCTATTAGAATGAGTACTTATATCTAAATACAGAAGTGTCTCCACTAAAAGAATACACGGAATGAACCTCATTTGATCCATGCAAAGAGTAGATCATGATCATCACATGGTGCCTCATGGGCGTCAAGACCGAATCTTGCCCACTGCAGCTAACGAGGCATGCAAAGAGCCGAAAGCCATTGGCTGCACTTACGGTTGAAAGTGGATCCATTCCATATCAGCAACCAATCAAATATGGATCATCAGCTGATTCCTTACCCCTATGCGTATAAAACACAACTCATCACTTCGTGCTCATTCCCAAGTCTCTCGATGCTTCACAGTCAAAGTCAGATCGTTTCGTTGCATTTAGTTTTCCAAACTTAATCTTTCAAAAAAACGAAAATTAAAAAATGGATTATGCCCATACAAAATTAGACAATTGAACAAAGTGAAAATTGTCTATAGTTGATTAAGAGACCAAAACACTTCACTGTCTGCTATAATATAAAATCTCACAATTCATGAGAAAATTACATTTTATATCTATTTTTCAAAATTGATTCCTTCAATTTTGATCGAACATTCTAAAATTTCTAATTAGCATCCTTTAATAAATGATTTTACAATACATCACGCTCCCTACAAATACAGAAGCATTTGTCCAGACAGCAGTATATCCATTTTTTTTTTTTTTTGTGGGGAGGGCGGGTAAATATCTCATAAAAAATTTTAAAAAATCCAATCGTTATATGTGCTGTGCATATCTGCCAGAGACGTTTCCTGTGTGTTGCAGTTCCGTTTTCAATCAGGCAGGGGTGGAGGAATCCACTACATGTGCAGCAGATGCATGGGACAATCATGGGAGATCAAAGCCCTCGACCAATAATATGATCTTGAAGATAATAGAATATTCTGGAAGTTCTCATGTAGAATCATTATGTCTGCTCTTCCATATGACCGGAGCTATTAGCATCCACACTGTAATAAGGTTTAAGCTTCTCTTAGTACATACATACTTCAGTGACACAGAAGTAGTTCCAAAGAATGTGGTTTCACAACATCCCAGAACTAATTATGCTGAGGCAAAATTCAACATTATTCATGTTAGCCTTAGGCTTGCCAGGTATACTTACAGTAGACACAAACTGCCAGCCATTCATTGACTATTCTAACCCATGTGCTGGTCCAGCCCACATCAATTGTCCATCTGCAGAAAAATAAAGCTATGACGCATTTGCTCTGTAATGTTAATGAAAAAACGGACCAACTGTTGATAAACTTGCTCCTGGCAATGAAAAAGAAATTAAACATGTGACGATTTCAGTGATATCAGATCGTTATTCTAGCACAATCAAGCATTCAGATCCAGAATGATGCTATTTTGACAGGTAAATAGACTTTATGGAGACCAAATTTATTGGGTGCAGATGCATACTTTTGTATTTTATATCTTTTTTTCTCCGAGGTACAAAAAGGAGACAAGAAACCATCATAGAGATGCATGGATATTAGGTGAAAATAAAAATGCATGGATCAACCGTGAGTGGAAATGCTTGCTCACTTTCTCATAACATGGTGGCTGTTCCAGCCAATCAGAAGCATCGCAAAGTACATTGCGCCGGTGGCAAAAACAAAATGGAAGAAGCCATAACCATATGGAACAGCATCTTCTGCTGGTGTATCATCGTCTTTCCTGAACTGCAGGCTTCTGTCAGAAATGGAATAAAGAGACTAATATTCAAATTCAGGTTCAATTTAGATTCTATGACTAGGGTACCTGAAAGCATTTAGAATCTATGCCTGTCGAAAACGTTGCAACAACGATGGCCAGTATTGCAACGATAAAGCTCTGCCAACAAAAATTCACTGCCACAGGTCAACTTACGAACCAGAAAGTGACAAGAGATCATGCATTTAAAAGCTATAGAAATTGAAATAATCACGTCTTCATGAAGATTTGAGAAATATATATTCTTACATACGAGAGACATATGGAGTAATTAATTATATTTTCCGGCAACAACATCAGTTTTTCCCTTGTGCTATGTAATTAGAGAAATCTACATGAAACTGGTGGTGAGCATACAAATGGACCAGACGATGCAAGAGTCACAGATAATTAGGAACCAAGTTCTTGGTACCAAGTTCAAATTTCACTAAGATTAAAAACAAGAAATATTTTTATCAAAAATAGGGAAAAAGAAAAGAGATAGTACAATGATGCTAAGCCAGTCAGTTTTGGTTGCAGAGTCTGACTTCCTGATGCAGTTATCTCCTGCTGGTTCACTGCATACACACATAAATCCTAAAGCTCAAATGCAACAGAAATGAACACAAGACGAAAATAAGGATAACTGCCTTAATTTAAAAAAATTAAAGGAAGTAAACTTAACCCAGTTGCCTTTCTCTCAGAAATTTCCAGAATGAAAAGAAAATATTGTTATGTTAGCTAGGGCTGCCTCTGTCTTTTTCATTCGATTTTAAATCCATGCTTCTATGGGAGAGAACAGGGACTAAACAATCAAGGCTTCATACATTAGAATTAATTTTTGTTGTTGCCAATATTAGAATTAAATTTATTATAGAGCAAAAGTGTTGTCAAAGATTGGAAGCCTGCCTTCTAATTGCGCACCAGCATAGGAACACAACATAAAGACCCATCAACCCTGGAGCTAGAATGCCAGCATTCACCTGTAGCAGGGAAAATTTACGGGTTATGTAGGAAGATGAAGTGGATTTGTAGTAAAGATCCTGTGACAAATGAAACTTACTTTTGGGTGCAGAGACACGCTTGTTATGAGTTGAAGAAGTACTAAGGTCCAAGTGATGAAGAAAATGTTGAGGAGGCAAGATGGTTGTGGTGCATACCAAATGAACATCAAAATTATCCCCACCAGGCAAATAACATAAGCAGTGGTAGCAAATAACATCACATGGATTTGACTGCAAGGAAATTGAGAAAATAGTGCAAATATTTAAGAAATAAGGAGTCTTAATAATGAAATTATTCTATATATCAATATCAATGTGTCATAAACAAGAGGGACAAAAGGAAAAGGAAGAGACAGTTTTAGCCATCCTCAGAATAGCTAGTGAGTCCATTATCGACACCGAAGAACATTCAATGCTTGCAGATGGTTTTTTAAGAAGATTAAATATTTTCTCACTTCTTTCCTATATATATCAACATGATAATAAATAGCCTTCTGAAGCTGATATGATTACAGCTCTCTGAAGGAAATTTTTCATTATCATGAAGCATGTATTTCAAATAGTTATGCGACCGAGAAAATCTTACCATCTTTCCGCATTTTTTTCAGATATGCAACAATCATTCAGCCATGTAATGAAGCTGATTATGCTTATGAGTTGAATAAGGAGGAAAACCCTGAAAAGTATGTATATGAAATATTTTAAACAATCACAAATGAGAAAAAAAAAGTATTATATATATATATATATGAATGTATGTATGAGACAAGCAGTACCCGGCTCCAAAATGTGCAACCTCCCCTGCCGAAAAAGGGAAGTGTCAGAGAGAGTAATGAAGTGACAAAGGCTATGATTGCAACCTTTTGTACCGCAGAGGACGAAATATTAACAGGAAGCTTGCTGAAAGATGCAATTTACCAACCATAGAGCAGAATCACGTCAGAAGGAAGTAGAAATGGGATGATCGTGGTTCCGACCCATAGAACACTCTTGAGTGACCACCACCCAGAGTGCCATCGGTCTCTGGCTTCATTCAATTTAGAAGTACGAGCAGTCGACAGAAACATTATGATATAAAATATCTGACAAGGATTAAGGTTCGCTCTGAAGATTAAGAGGTAAATGGACAAGCTAAGACTAGTGGCTTCTAATTGACCTCAATCACTAAAGCACCGACTAGTTCAATGCATAGTGACATACTTCTCTGTTACCAGACTGATTTAAAGCCCCCGTCTTTGTGAACTAGATTTCATGCTTATAACTGCAAAGGATACAAAGCAACCCAAGCTCACCCGCAGAACGCCTTCCGCACCCAAACAGTCTTTCCCGCCATCGCATCCTTCCAACCCTGGAAGTCAAATATATGCTAGACTTTGAGCTAGTGCCATTATAGTAAAACTAAAATGCATAGAGACGACAGCTTTAAGTTGGAATAGAAGTTTTACTAACATCAATGAATATATTCCAACTAGCCAGTTTGTAGATAGGCGAATTGCCAAGCACTTATTTCAATTCAAAATTTCACAAGTCAAATGCTTTCTTATTCTACTTGGTCACCAACCAATTATGGATTGAACGCATATTAAGATATTTAGGATGTATATCTAAGTGTCCATCCAGATGCAAATACCAAGAAATCGCGTAATTCATGACTCTTAAGATAATCACGTATTCAGATAAGCTGTCGGAAATGTAGCTTTTGAAAGAAGATTGGATAGGTAAAGAAATACAGACGGCAGAATGAAGTGGAGAACAAGGCCTGAAAAGCTACAGAAAATACAAATAGGATGTGGAAAATATTTACTACTTCTTAAGGAATCAGGCAATCTTACTCTTCATTTCGATTAAAGCACCATGACCAAAATCACGGGCTGCCCATGCCAGCAGATTCGCGACTAGAAAAATCAAGGCATAGGCATATCTTGCCATCCAAGGATTGGATGCATTTCTGAATTGACTGAACCATGAAGAATCCTTATTAATGTTAGAACTCTCATTATTACCGAGATTAGCACCACTTTCCATCTATTCTTCAGAGCAGCTATGCTGCAGAGAGCATCAGCGGAGCATAGACGAAGTGACAATCTCTTCCAGTAAGGTCTTTTATTCCCCTGAAATGTAGAAAAGAACACGTCCGTGTTAACTTCAGATTTTTGCCTTCTCTTAACTTGTACACAAAAGTAATCATTTCACCGAGTCCTAACTCCTACCCATCGTACACTACTTTTGACCGAGATCATCATGGACTAAACACAAATTCCGACATTTCAAATGTGTCAGTCACTTTCCGTTAGCTTCCGACAATATCTAACTTCGACCAAGTTATCGCAAAATAAATAATTTTAAGAAACATATCTGGCGGTAAAGTTCCCACAATAATTTGAAATAACATTCCTTGGTTCAATAAAGTCTTACCCACCCGAGACTGATTTTTATATTTTCACCTTTCTGGGGAATATTGTATAATGGGATGCATCAACAGAGTTTTTTAGCCTCATTTTCCACCTTTCTGGTTCACATCTCGTTATTCTGTAAAGATGGAAAACATTGGAACGTATAAAGTTCACAAGCCGATTTTTCCCCATTTATTTCCAAATCTACTTTGCATAATTCCTTTTTCACCATCCGTAAACTTGTAAATTCCTTTCCCATCCTTATGTGACCCAAAATATCACTTTGATAATAACCAGAAACATAATAGTATCAGTGAAGAAACAAGAACAAACATAAAACAGCACAGATACAAATAATCAAAATAAATTCAGCCAACAAGCTAATTGAACGGTAAAGACAAGATTATATTTGCATCTTAACATAGTAGTAAAAGACAACAGATGAACAAGCTTTGCGTGAATTTTAATTTAAGGAGATGCGTGCACGTAAATACGTATAACTGTCAGACCCGAGGTTAAAGCTCCAGTGGTTACTGCTAAATCTAACTATTATACGCTGTATATACAATTATAACCCTGGGGGGGTTGGGGGGGGGGAGGCGCAATGAAACGAAGGTAGAGACTAATGCTCGCCAGAATATATACTGCATCATTACAAAAACAGCTTTCCCTTTCAACAATGAGAAGTCAGTTTCGGTGGACTGGAGATCCCTAACTTGTATCTGATTAGAAGGACATGAAATGAGAAGAAGGAATGCATCAACGAATGAAATATCTGAGTCCTGTGAGAGGAGAAAACAAAGAAATAGGAACCAATTTGACTCCGGTTGGTTGTTCAAAAAAGAAAGAACAGCATGAGATAAGAAAGGAAATTAAATCTTGTCGATTAAAATGTTAAGAGATGTCCAAAAGGAAGAAGTCAATTAAGAGTCCAAAAGTTTCATTTGAAACAGTTGAGAGCAGTCGGAGTGATTCGTTTCCTCCCATTGGAAGTAAACATCCAAAAAAAAAAAATTAAAAAGAGAAGATAAAAACAGAAAACTTCTCTCTACCAATTTTTTGGCCATGCCTCGAAATTTTCTTGCAGGAAAGTTCGTAAAATGTCACGCATTTGACAACAGATCAATTCATAAGCAAATGCAGATGCTCAGAACTTAAAGTAATGGAAAAACAAAAGGGGGTAAACTGACAGAAAGGAATCGTTGCTATGGGGGATGAAAATGGAGATTGAATTCGAAGAAAGGCAAAGAATCTCAGAGACAAACGAAGGGAAGGAAGTACCTGAAAGGTTGAGATGAGGATGATGCGTCGAAGAAGTAGACGGAGATCTGAGGGAACACTCAATCAGTGTTATATTGAACAATAGTATGTTCAATGCCTCCTTCTTTTTGAGAGAGAACGCAGATTTTCTTACTGGGTGAATCAGTCCTCTGGGTTTCTGCTCGTTTTAAAAATGAAGAGCAGAGTGAGAGGAGATGTGGATGTGAGAGATTGCTTTTTATAGATTTTACTTTGCTTTCTTGGCTTTTCTTCTTCTTCTACTTCTACTTCTTCGACTGGTTTTTTTCTTCCCGCCGTAAGCTTCCTGTACCTTCTTCTTCAGGTTTGTTGTGCCTTTTACGTATTTTCTCACCCCCTCCAACAATACCTTCTTTCTTGTATTTACGAGTTGGATGCTCTACGTATGAATTCCAAGATCCAAGACAATGTTTGAGAATTTTTTTTATCATCCGAATTCTTTAAATTTGAATATTATGACTTATGAGTCCCAACAATATTTTTGTACCCTGAAGTCACAAGCATGAGAAAATATATCAAACCAACCTCCTCTCTTGTTTTATCAACTCTGTTTTTTTTATTTGACCTTTTGCTTTAGAATCACCTCTATAAGTTAATGTAAGAATTCATATTTTCATGATTACATTTTTTATCTATTTTTTACAACGTTTGAATTAAGAATAGTTATAATTCTTAAATTTGAACTTGCTTTCACAAAGAGATATCCTATGTGTATGATACAGCTGAAGAACATCATTCAATTAAGACTTTCTCTCAAGCATGCTAGTTAGCAAGGTGGTTGAAGTCATGTTTTTAGCTGTGTTTAATATAATATATAAATAATTAATTTGGGTAGACTAAGAAAATTACTTAAATCAGTTATTTATAATAAATATGGGTTGATTTTTTTTTTAAATGACATCTTTCATCTAATTGAATATCTTTGAATATCAATTCCTTAATGTATTTAACTAACTGGAATAATTTGAGAATACATTATAACTTTAGAAGATAAAGTGAATTGAAATATTATAGTTTGAATCAAATTAAATTTTAAACTAGTTATTATATTAAAAACGAAGGTGGTATGCCTTAACTTAGCTTAGTTTGTGAACGAATATTAGTTTCAATTTGGTAATATTATGTGGAAATTTATTTATTATTTATTAGAGGATTTGCATGTAGAATGCCTTCGGCAAATGTAGCAGTGAACACCAAAGGCAAGGGAAGCTATAGGCCTAGGCCCCTATATTACACATATGTGATGGAGCCTGGAGGATTAGATTAATTAAGTCAACCAAAAATATAAAAACTATTATTATTATTATATAAATTTAAAAGTCAGAGACGAGGAGTAGTGTCATGCTTCATTGTGGTAAAAACGGGATGCAAGCAAGCTTCTTCAATGACTAATGGCGTTGCCAATTGCATGCATGATCTTGACATTTTGTTTTCTATGATTCATATCCATATACATATATTAAATTTGAATATGATCACTAAAATTTTTATTCACAGGGCTCAATCGGTTCCAGAATACAGAGTGCATATACTTGGAAAATCAAATTATATATACAGAGTCCACCTAATCACTTTATATTTTAAGGTGATCTTGTGCATGTTTGTGAAATCGTCGAAAAATTATATTTACGTAAGTTGAGACAAACTATTCTTACATACTTACTCGTAAAATGTAAATTACGTTGGAAAAAATAGCTTTTACCGCTAATTCAAACAGATTCATTAAATTAACAAAATTCGGACATTGACAACTCCTTGTATGAATACTTCCACAAAAAAAAAAAGACCTATAACCCTTTAAAAAATAAGTCACGTTGCTTATACTATGAAGGCTAGCCTTAACTATATAATATACATAGATACATATATATAGGTTAATTAAGGTATACTAGTTGTGAACATTGTTTCAGTAAGAGTAAAAATGTATAACCTAACAAAGGTTAGTTTTTGTGGTGGGGTTCATGTTATTTTTACACACACACATATATATATATATGTAACAATGTTAATTTACATTTAAGGGTTATAATATTTTTACTCTCATGTTTAATATTTATAAGTATTTTACACCTTCAAAAGATACATGGTGTTGGTCTGACTTTAAAAAAAAGTTTAAGTGTATTTTTACACCTTAACCCCATATATATATAAATTAAAATTAGCGTGACATGCCATAATTTGATTACCTGTTTCGTTATGGGTGTTACACTAGTAGAATTATCATTAATATTTCATAAATTAATTAAATCGTTTCAAACAGTATAGAGTTAGTGTAAAGTTCTATCAGAATAACAGTAATCTCAGTCTATCTGAACGGTCTAATCCTAAGCATAAATTATTTAGCACGAGCCCAAATGACACTACGAGGAAGACGAGAACATAACCAAGAGGCTTGCATGGATATGTTATTGAGATCGCCCCACAGAAAGAAATCAACGGCGTGTCGTTTTAATTGCTTGGACGCCAAAATGATATGTCGTATGCTTCGAGAAAAGTTATTTGTGCGTTTCACTTGCCTTTCTTTTCTTCCTTTCTGAGCAAAACGCAAGGGAGGCTTCAAAGTTGCAATAGGTTTGTTTTTGATTGCTTCACTCATGGGGAGAACATTATTATTGAGATCACAAGTTAAAGAAACATGAAGTGAATCTTTTACGCAGGTCATCATGTGATGGGGATTCAGGTTCTCTAACAGAACGAAAACGACATTGCCACTTTATTTATTCATAATATTGATTTGTTGGATCCGCAATGAAAAGAAAGAGTACAAGACATTTCTATGAAAAGAATAAAAGGGAGAAAAGGAAAAAAAAAAAGAAGATAATAAGACAAATGACGAATAATTTCTTTCAAACCCAGTCCCAGTCCCACCATAATATTATTATTGCTTGACTACGACGCTTTCGCCTTCCCCATATTACGCTTCCTTCTCATCATCAGCTTCAAAAGCAAAATTTTATTTTATTTTTTTTGAATCGCAAGTGATGGAAAATCAATTAACTTTAGGAAATAGTATTATTAATAATTAGCTTTTTTTGTGGAGAGAAGTGGCTTTTATTGACTGCTTCCTTACCTTATATTCTATGAGATATTGCAGCTGGTGTAAGTGTGCATGTATTGTCCTTTTACATTGTGTGAACAGAATTAACTCGACCAAAATTGTCCTTTTACATTTGCAACTGCCACGTTTAGGTGACGCAGATATAGAAAACAGAAAACAGGTGTAAGGGGGCTGCAATTTGTATTTAACGATTCTTATATTGTAACTAAACATGAGGCAGCACATTACATTAAACTAAAGCAAGTGAGCACTCCTCATTAGCAAGGCTCAAAAACAAATACAACAACTTTAATCATCCCCGATTTCAAAATATACGCAAAATACATATTACAATAGTTCAATGGTAACGCTAACAAAATCAATAATAACAACAAGGAGAAATTAATTCTCACACACGTTACAATCTTTCAGTTACTTTAATTAATAATATTAATAATTAAAAGTATCATTAGATTTATTCAGATTAGTAGGGATTGAGGTATCAAGAAGAGCTAAATGATTAAGAGTAGAAGTTGTAGTAAAATCATTCAAAACCAAGCGATTTAGAAATATCCATATTTTCGTTATTCTTCTCCAAACATATGATTAATTTGCAAAATTGGGTTAATATGTTTGAACATTCAAAACCAATGGATTAACCGGTTTGACAATAGTTAGATCCCGAATCACATGCCGCCCGATTCTAAAGGTGAACTAGATAAAATCAAGTATCATTAAATTTATTCAAATTAGTTGGAATTGAGTCATTAAAAGAAGCTAAATGATTAAAAGTAAAAGTCGTAGTAAAATCATTCAAAACCAAAATATTTAGAAATATCCATATCTTCATTATTCTTCTCTAAACATGTGATTAATTTGCAACATCCTGTTTAAACATTCAAAACCAAAGGATTAACTGGTCTGACACTAGTTAGATCTTGAATCACATGCTCCTCGATTCTAAGGGTGAACTAAATAAGATCAAGAATGGTTTCTGTCCGGTCCAATCCAATTTTTCTTTCCCTCCTCATTAGTAGAATTTCTTATAAATGTATGACGTCATATATTAAATCATGACTTGTTGTGAGTTCCATGTTCTATATTCATTGTTTTAGAGAAAGGAATAAATTGTACAGTATTAATAAAAATAAGTTAAAAATATTCATATTAAATTATTTCAAAAGTGAGATTATTTTTAAAAAATATAAAAAAGAAATTTAAATTATATATAGATTCATAAATTGCAATGAACACACACACACACATCAGTCTTAAAAAATATGATTATATCTTTTTGTTTCAACAAATAAACTGATTATATTAAAAACATAATATTAACATATCATTTTATCACATGCTAAATATGTTACATTTTTCAACAGACATTTCAACAGTTTACTACTTTATAAGTGTGTAGGGAAGCCAAATCTTTTTATGTTTGGCTTTTTGTTAAAAATTGAAAGTGACAGGAGTTTATACCATCTTGGCCAAAGGTTTTGACTTCAAACATTGAGAATGCAACCATGTTAAATATAATCCTACCTAACTTAATCTGAATTAGTCTGGACACCAAGTGAGATAGATCTAAAACGTTTGGATTGTGCACCAAAAAAATGAGTTAATTAGTTCCTAAACCAAAAAAAAAAAACATTAACGCCGTAAAGAAAGTGCTTGTGTGACCCGACACTGTGCGCTGCCAAACATGAGTAAATGCTCATTAATTATGAAATAAATGGCGGGAGCATTGTGGGAGTCGCTAAATCTGACAAATAATTTTATTAAATTTATGCTAGCTTGTGGGTTGAAATTATATCGGTATCATAAAATATAATACGTTGTTTAATGTTTTTCCATAGCAAAGTTAGAAAATCACACATTTTCTGGTCCGAACTTAAAATGTATTAATTACCACTTCTTAGCAATCATGAAATTGATTAAATTTACTGCATAATATAATTAGGACCACAAGAATTTTTAATCAAGGGCTGATCATATAGCTTAGGCATGGGCTACATGCTCCACAAAAGATTTTCCAAAATTAATTACTCATAACCAAATATCATTACCTTTAATCTTTAATATAAAAATTAACTGATTTTTTTAAGGAGGGTAAAAAAATTAAATAAATTATTTAAAAATATTTATTTATATATATTGTTGAATTGTATATTCCCTTGTTCCTTTTTATAACATACAATTATGTAAATTGCGGTATTCAAAAAATTGGTTGAGGATGATAAATATATAAAAGAGTAACTTTTTTCAAAAATATCTTTATTTATATAGAAGAAAAGAGAAAAATGAAAAAAAAAAGAAATTAGTGGAAAAAAGTTACAAAAGATACATATAATTAATTAAGAGTAAAAATTAAAAAAAATGCATCGATTGTTGGACATCTCCTAAGTCTAATTTATAAAAGGGAACAAGTTATGCTTATAAAGTCTTACAATGAGAATGGAGGGAGTATCATTTTATAAGTAACCAAGACAAATAATTTTAGAGATAAATGATTAAGATAGATAAATGTATTTAACTTTCTTAATCTTAAAAAAAATCAATTAATTTTTATATTAATGATTAGAGCTAATTTGCTTTGACTTGAGCAAACAAAAATACTTGTATTAAATATTTTGACAAAAAAACAAATTAAATACACTAGTGCGACAACATTAGTCAAAGCCTCGACATAGATTGTCTCCGCGGGATTAACTAATCATATTAATTAATACCAAACCTGTTTGACAATTTTTTTCCGGGGATAAACTCTCTGACATTATAATAGCTCTGAACCCACACTTCCCAATGCGTTTGGAAAATGTATGAAGAGTGAAGACTTTGGAGGAGAAATTACATTATTTTTTCCATTTTTCTATTAATAAAGGATAAAAGGGATACCTTTTTTTTTTTTTTTGGTGACATAAAAGGGATACCTTTTGTTGTGAATAAACTTCAATCTCATCCAGCTATGCTCATCAATTAGTTACAGGCATCAATACAACTTGTAACCAGCATGTGATTGCAGGTATGTGACGCCTAAACAATAGGGGGCTTCATAGAGACTGAGTCAAATACATAGGAGGTGAAGCCTTTTATTTACCATCATTTAAGGGCCGTTTGTTATGAGGAGAATCTGGCGTGGAAAGGGAAAATCAAGATTTTCCATTGGGAGAGTGGCAAATTTTTTGGGAGACTAATTTTATGTGTTGGTTGATTTTCCTTCATGCATGGGAAGACGGTTTCGCACTTATTTTGGTGGTAACCCATTTTTTGGGATAGGAGAATTAATATCAGTAAGGTCCTATTGATAATTGAAGTAGTTATCATTAACAACCTCTGAGGATTTTGCTGATATTAATTCTCTTATTTAGAACTTTACAGTAATTCTTCTTTTTTTGGGTGTAGTGGAAAAATATGAAAGGCATTTTTACCCCTAATGCACCTTCCACAAATCTTTGGAACTACCACCACAGATCTTGGATAGCTAAAATTCATAAAACATGGTTTGCTGGGCTTGTTTGTTAAACACTTAAAAAGCACTTTTATATAAGTCGAGACAAAACTTCTCTCACATACTTACCTCGGATTGCGTAAAATCACTTAAAAAAGCTATTCCCAAACATACACTAAATCTATTTAAACAGAAGAGATGAAAACAGAAGCACCCTCAAGGCCAAGCCATTGGGCCATAGTAAAAACAATGCCTTAATGGCGTCTTTACTTCGAAATTTCTTTCCGATCTTCAACTTGCCTGTTGCTACTTCTTCTATGATCCAAACTGGTTTGAGGGAGGAGATTTCTGGTTTGGGTAGCTGAAATTCAAAAAGCTTGACTTGCAAAATATGCTTGCGAGAAGAGATGACAACAGCCACACCCTTAAGGCCAAGTCGTTGGGCCATAGCAACGTTGATGCCTTGGGTAGAAGCAGTAACAACAAGTGCCCTTAATTGACATCTCTTTTCTATCTTCAGCTTGTCTGTTTCTACTTCTTCTTCCACGACCCAAACTGGTTTGAGGGAGAATAATTCTGGTTTTGGAGAGTTAATAATGACACTACTTTTGTAATCCGATCAAACACATTCTTCTTATAGAGGACTTCTAGTTTTAGTTTTGGAGAATTCAGCAAATTCAAATTTGATACTAAATTTTGAATTTTTGTGATGAAAGCAAAGGCCAAACTCAAATTCGGAATGCAAATTCCAATTTCTTTTATAGATGTTTATTTTATTTTATTATTGTTAATTATCACCTTGTACAAGAATTTGATTTAATATCTTGCCAAAATGAAATCTTCATATTATTAGTTGTATTTACCTTTTTTTATTTAAATCATTTAGTACATGCAGTCATTTTTTCTTTATTTTTTGTTTCCATTCAGTATTTTTGTTTTTATAATATTTAATAATACATGACTATACATTATTTTAATATAGTAATATTATTTTATTAATGTAATCGAATTATTTAATTTTTATATTTATTTATTCATTCAATACTTTACCTAATTGATTGATAAATATCTCATTGAGTGCAATATGATGATTTCTATAGATTTCTTACTTAATCTGCCATCATTTTCAACTTAAACGTATCATTACATTCTATTCTTTTTCATTAAAATAGATTCTCTGTACCAAACCGGCCTCAGCCTTAGCATATCTCCCAATCATCATTCACTTGAAATATACACTTGTACCAAACCGTCAAATTTATTTAAAGAGAACAACAGCTTTCCTGCCAAACCTAACCCATCAGAGGGGCTTACTCGACTTTTCAAGGCTCCCATTCTGGAGAAGCCTAACGCTCATGTCATGGAAACTGAGATGTAATTGGGCCTAAAGTATTGGGCCCAGCGAGGGCAAGACCAATCTATTCATTTTGGGATTGGAACTCGGAATAGAATTGAGCCGTTTGTGAGTTTTGATTGGTTAAGACCCGCATAAATATTTGTTGACCCCATCTGTTAGGAGACTAGTTCACTGATATAACCGAGCGATCACACTTGACTGGCTTTGAGTACCGGGTCCAATCCAATCCGGGTCAAACCGTTTAAGCCTGCTAGATCCTAAACCTGAGTGGCACAGTAAATGTATCACATTAGAGATAGCAGCATAACTTAATGGTTGGGGCAAGGAATAACCGGGGGATACACCCCTTATTTATAGAGTTAGGTCGGCGATATTTTTGGAAGGTGCAGCCACTCATAATTATGAGAAATTGAAATATTATCAAAATGGTCGTTGTTAATGTGATATCGTATGAAAAAAAAAAAAGATTTGTACTTTATTATACGCATTCTAATTGGTATTGGTGAGAAACTCAAACTTAATGAAGGATGGAACGATCCAAAATCCAACAAATACCATAGACCCCATATCAAAGTTTGAATTTGCGTTGACAAAAGTACTCATATTTAACATGATTATCCCTAATAAAATGATACTTTTATTTTTTTATTAAAAAAATATTCCCTCTTCTTTTATGAAATTGAACCACTTGCTCATTTTAAAGATAAATGCCTTTCGCTCGTTTTTGTAATGAATTGACAACTATTTTTTAACAACATACTGATATAGTGATATAATCAAATATGTTCAAACGCTATTAAGACTGTTCAGGGTTTGTTTGTCAACATTCTAGAATCACTTTCACATAAGTCGAGACAAAACTCTTCTCATATACTTATTTCGGATTGCGTATGATCACTTTTCAAAAGTTAATCCAAATAAACTATTAATTCTTTTTTTAAAAGAACAAAATATAGAGCAAAAACGATTTAATAACTAGCAAGAAAATATTTATAGAGTTAGGTCCACGATATTTTTGGAAGGTGCAGCCACTCGTAATTATGAGAAATTGAAATATTATCAAAATGTTCCTTGTTAATGTGACATCGTATGAAAAAAAAAATTAGATTTTTACTTTATCATAGGCATTCTTTGGTGAGAAACTCTAACTTAATTAGTTTAATCCATGAAGGATGGACCCATCCAAAATCCAACAAATACCATAGACCC
>QFDD01001309.1:0-29947 GCA_006871305.1 Vachellia collinsii
TTTACCTTTTCTGTTATTCGCTCTATTTGTTCTCTAAAAGCCCTATTCTGAAAAATAGAAAGTTGAGACTTAGATATTAAATTAACTATATTGATATATATTAAAACTCCATATACTTAATTAACAAGTTATAACCTTTCTTGCTCGGACGTTTGATACACTCTTTTCCAACTGTTGTTGTATCTCTTCTAGTTCTTCTAGCGAGCATGAGCCTAATCCTTCTCCCAAGAGTCTCCTGAGAGATTGAAATTACAAAAAGCAAGTTAAAACTTTCCTTTTTGCTGATCAATCTATTATTACATCAAGCTATGTTTGAAGTGTAGCTTTTAAAATAATTGTAGTTCAAGTATAGGTATTGGAACCGTTTTGAAACTTCAAGATGTTCAACCTTCTCCATCATACTTGCTGTTTCTTCCTTCAAAAGCTGCCATTGACAACAAACTACAGTTAAAAGCATCAGCAACAAATACAACAGAAGCTAATTTATGCTTGTCTTTAATTTTCCTTTTCTTTTGTAGATACAAAAGTATCCCTCTGCTGATAGCTAGAGACTAATCCTCACGAGCTGTAGAAATCATCAAAGTGAGTTTTGCCTCTCCTAACAAAGCCTTTTACATATGCATGGCGTAGTTCGAATCCAGGATATCATCTTCAGTTTTCCTTTGCTCATACCAAGCATGATCAAACTTTTGAAAAACCTTTCAGCAACAAACTTTTGCTGATGATTCTTTGATCCATGATATATGCCTATATGTTGGCCATTTCTTAGCAACTGATGTTGATCAGCTCATCAAATATTTAAGGGTAAGCTTAGGGCATAAAAGCTTCATGCTTGAGTAGTTCTAAAGAATATGAGCCAAGGACAAGATTCTAATTTCCAAAACTGGGACGATAAATCAGATTTGAGCCTTCTTTTCTGAGTTCATCGTTAAGACAGTTTTTGGGAAACTGCTTGGTTTCTGATCGATCTATTCATTGAAGAAAGTTCCTTGTAATTTCAACTAGATAATCAGCTTAGTGTTGCACCAATATATATATATTGTTATAATTTATTGGCGCCTTATCTGTGTTTCTCGCTGTTTACATTAACTCTTTAAGAAGCTTCTTTTAATCTGCAGTATTAAATCTTTGAAAAAATCGTAAAAACTTGAAACTGTTCCACTTTTTTCTCATATATCAAAATATCAATCATTCTATGTAGAATTTAATAATCAAAAGAAAGACAGAAAAAAACATTTGGGAAAGGCCTCAAATTTGAGGGGAAGCTACCAGTCCAAGTCAAGGTTCAATTTCAAATAAGTTTCAGATTAAGCGATTTGTCATATTTTTTTTTCTACACTCAAATCAACATGTGTTATTCATTAAAATGAATGCTTAAGGAAGATGGAAAGAGGAAGAAATTAAGAACCTGCATATTTTGTTCCATGTATCTGGTGGCTGTCTCAGCATCTCTAGTATAACTACGATATCGTTCAATTGTCTCCTGCAACCTGTGGAAGCAAAGCAAGTATTTATTTCCAGGAAGGTGTGTTGTGACAAGTTAATCCTTGAATAAATAGCATAGCTGCTTGAAAAATATTATGAGAAAGGAAGCAAATTAAAGGGCGTTATCATTTTCAATCCCTAAATCCATGGAAGAGGTGGGAAATAGATTTTGAGATGATGATCCTCCTAGCTAGTTTAAGCCTGTGAAATTTGTAGGAAAGAAGAAAATTTTACATTAATGTGCAAATTTTGAGACATATTTCATATGTCTATGATTTGATAGGGTCTAGAGACCACGTAATATAGGTTATCTGAGATGTTACCTAAGTTTTATATAGATTGTAGAGTAGCACGAGATATTTCATTTGGACAGATACTAAAATAGGGTACTTCTCTCCCATGTCAACAGTTAGATTTTAATTTGGAGGAGGATTCACCATTCTTTCTGCTTGGGTGTTACAAACACAAAGTCCAAAGGGAAAGCTAATCCCAAAAGACTAACCTATTGGGTGGAAAGGTTCCTTATAAGTCACACTTTACTTGTGAGGCTCTTTGATGTCGGACTTATAAGAATCGGTTTCATTATGTTTATACACTCTTGACTAAGGGTTTCATGCATTTGATTAGATTTTGATGCTTTAATAGAGACAGCAAATATGTAACAAGAGTCCACTACTTTTCTTGCTTTTACATGAATCTCTATTGCTAAATGTCATGTAAAATTGAAAGCTTTAATTGGGAGATTAGACCATATATGCACCAGAAACACAATCTCTACTACAAATGAGATAGATATTTATTTAACTGAAAATATTAAGCTGAAATTATTATACAATGAACATGAACAAATGTTTCTTCTAGGATATGTTGTTGATATTATCAGCAAACTTAAGCCTCTATATTGGTTTTCCTTCCCTCTTTCTGTCTGTTTTTCTTGGGGGTAAAATTTTGTCAGCAAAAGTAGCGTAATTTAGAAACTAGTTAACTAACTTAACTGAAAAAATTAGATACAAGAAACGTTAGAGAGAAATATAATACTACTCCTTTCAATTCTAAATATAAGTTCTCAACCAATTTTATCTCTCAAATTTTTAAATTTTTTCCATACTATCTATTGATTGTACACATATTAAAGAAGGGCCTCCATGCAATGATTAAATAGAGTATCTTAGTGAAACCAATGCATAATTTTTTTGACTAATTTACTTAATCTCTATCAATTGAAAACCTGCAATTCTTACATTTAGGACGGAAGGATAACAGATTGCATTACTATGTACAGTCAGATTCATTTTCATACATGTATAGTGCTTTATAACTTAGCAGCTAGAGTCCAAGTACTAGTTTGGTCACAAGCTTTCCCTATTCCCTAACATCTCACAGCGTGCAAGCTAGCTTAAGCATGGATACCATGCTATCCAGGATAGGATATACAAGTGGATCTAAGTGTATTTTTAACTCTTTGTTGAATATCTTTTGAATTTTGTCTCACAAATCTAGAACAGATTGAAGAGGCCACAAGTGAAAGAGCTTGGGATATCTATAGAACTAGCTTCTACTGCAAATTACTCCTCCGGTTTTATTTATAAGTGAATTCAAGTATATTTACCAAGGTTCAGAAAACCGGACCGGGTATAGAACCGGTCGAGTCAATGGATCAAGGGTTAATAGGTTAGATCGGAGTTAGACCGGCCATATTAAAATAATGACATTTAATTGACAATATTAAAATATAATACTTTTAACAATGTTTAATTTCAAAATATTCATCTTTATCGGTTAAAATACTTTAGTTACTGTAATTAATAATCATTCATAATAAAAAAAATCATTAAAATTCATTCATCTACCATAACACATTAAGAATCAATCATAAAAAAAACCATGTAGTAAAAAAAGAAAAAGAAGAAACATCATCTAGTTCTTCCCTTTATCACTAAATATTAATAATAACAGTAAACAAAAAAAAAAAAGAGAAATTGCATTAAAGTCCTACACAAGAAAATTAATATTAGAAAAGTCTTAAAAGTTGCTACTAATAACTCACTCACTTGTCAATGGTGCTCTTTTAATTGTTAATAAAAACCTTTTGAGACTTTTCTAATATTAATTTTTTTGCGTGGAACCTTAACGTAATTTTCAAAAAAAAAAGCAAATTTTTCTTAAAAAAAAACCAAATGAAGCATATAAAAAAAACATTTTTTTAAATATGTGACCCGGTTAACCCGGTCACATATTAAGGAAAATCTTAAACCTCATTAACTATAACTTAAAATTTGACAACTTTTCAACTTTACGCTTATTTAATATATACTATAACACATAATAACAAAGTCAACACATAATAAATAAGGGGTAAAATTGTATTTTCACATGAAAAATTAAATGAATTGACTTAAAAATAAGACTAAATAAAACCTTCTCTTTACCCTATAAATAGGACCAAAAGAGTACATTGTAAATTAGTGATGCCAATATTATATATGCACTTTTTGGTGATCACTATAAATTCAACTAACTTTTATAATTAGAATTGCTGAAACATTTAATTAAAATATTTATTTTGGTCCTCAATGTAAGACATATTAATCTAATTCAATTAAATTAATAAAATTAATTAAGTTTGTTAAAATAACACGCTTTTTCTAAAATGCCCTAACCATCCTTCTTAATTCCCTCTATATCTCTCTTGCTATTACTAGATGCACAAGAGAGAACAAAATTGGCATCTAATCCTACTACGATACATGCAATATTAATGCAATGTCTTCTAAGTCATTTACTCCACGGAACTGAAATAAAAAAAATAATATGTAACAATAATATAAATAAAAATGATTTTTATCTTCACTTAAAAATAATGAAAGAATATATTTTGAAATAACAATTTTCTATCTTCAATATTAATGACATGTCTTCCAAATCATTTATGCCAAATGACGCTGAACCCGAAAATACTTTCAAGGTAACATTATTCTTTGCAAAAACTTTCATTGGCAAATTGATACCTTAACACATAACTCAGAAAAATACAAAATATTTATTACGTATATACACACACTTTTAAAAAGAGGTGTAATCAACTCACTGCACATCACTAAAGATCTCAGTTCTCGCTCATAGGTAAGTGAAGCTATTTACTATTTTACTGGCAGGAAAAGGTAAGTGAAGCTAGTTGTAATCTAAACTCTAGAATATGTACGTTCACCACGCGTAAGACGTTAAGACAGCACAGAACCAAAAACATTATTTAACATGAAACATAAAATTATATCTGACCCATGTTCACTGAAACCGGAGCTCATTGATGGATTGATGTTGAGGCCTGAGGTTCACTAGTTTAGACATAGTTCAATTGGAGTGAATCTATTTATAGTTAAAATATATAAAAAAATCCATATAATATCATAAAAAGAAGTAATATTCAAATAAAACGCCGTAAATTCACAAATAAAGGTACCATTCAAATAAGAGTCCAATATAATCCAACACAAGAGGATTATTAAATTACAAAGATAATGAACAGTTATTTTTTCATTTAAACTCAAAATAATGTCAGTAAGAAAAGAAAATAAGAAATAAAAAACTCTTGATCAACCCAAAGTAATGGTTCACTATCACCAGGCATTGTCTTATACTCTAATGAGTTAAGTTTTTGTATCATGATGTTTTGACCTATCAGAGACTAATTTTTTCTCCCATTTTTTTATTAATCGCAGTGGCCCAACAAGTGAAAGAAGATACTTGAAAACTTTAAAGAAGAGCAGTGCGAGTTGATATTTTGTGGTTGAAATTTAAAAAAAAAAAAAAAAAAAGGGTTGACGATGACAAAAGAAGAACTTAAAAAAAAATTCCCACTTCAGTATATATATACACATCCGCCTCCCTATTTCAGTGGATGAGTTTACCTGCTCGCTCCATAAATGGCATAAATATGAGTATAGGATTTGTGGTTACGATGAAACTCTTCAATTTTTTTCTTGTCTCTTGCACAGTTGCATGAGACATTTCACTATAAAAATTAACTGCTGAAATAGGATGATACAGAATCATCATCATGCAGTTATATATATATATATCCCACAAAACCGTAAATATATGATGGAACAAACTATATACTCAATCTCTCAAAGCAGATTTTTTCCCCTGTTAGGAACAGGTATTTTCTACCATAGTCCATCCTATTCAAGGTACTTGTCCGTGCTAAACTCTTCCAACAAAAATTTAAACCTCATTTTGACGCATTTTAAGGGCCGAATATCCTCTGCTTCTATACTCATCCCTGCTTTGTGATCTCTCAAAGATGATTTATTGGTGGCAATGTAACATAGCTCGAGCACACACACAACGTGCACATTCAAAAAAAAAATAAAAAGACATACCTGGAGCTTGAAAATTCGTAAAGCTTGTCTCTGGGAGAGAAGATGATGAGAGCAACCTCAGCATCACACAGAACTGAAAGCTCAAAAGCCTTCTTTAAGAGTCCATTACGCCTCTTTGAGAATGTCACTTGCCTGTTGGTCGCGTTCTCTATACGCTTCATCTGTATCTTCCCTCTCACCATCTTTAATACTCTCTGCTCTCTCTCTCTCTCTCTGTGAAGATCTAAATCAGGAAATAGCTGGGAGAAATTATATATATAGTACTATATATAGATAGACATAGGTGGATGGATTTGGCAGGGCAGAGAGAAAAGGCATTGAAATTTTCTGGAGAGATATTTGAAATGAGCAAATGAGGCTAAGAGAAGAGGAGAATAAATGGGAATGATGTAGACCGAATTGGCAAAATCCCAAAAAACTTGAGGCTATTGTGAGGGTGAGTGTCAACAGAAATGGAAAATAAAAACCCCGGGGGGGGGGGGGTCAAAAGAAAATGAACATTAGAGGGTTGTACTTTGAACTCCTTGAATGTACTGCTGAGTTTCAGAAAAGAGAAAGGAGGACGCCCAGATTACGCAGGAGAGGAGGGTGTGTGTGTGTAGTCGTTATATCCTTATTATATCCCCTAAAAATGAATACACGTGTGTGTGGAGAAAACTTAGGCTACGTCGCTCATACTAGTATTATTTATCAAATTCTACCTTCACATATGAACATATGTTTTATTTTTTATATAAACTTAAAATTAAATGATAATATTTCAAAATTAGTGCACATAATTAACAATGTATGATTGGAGAATTTAATAAAATTAATATAAGAAACTTGACATAAGTATGATTTTATGTATATATCACTTGGATTCGTTATTGGTAAGTGTCAAGAAAGTATTATATATAAATATTGTTTAAAAAATTAAAAAAAATTTGTGAGTTGTTTTTCTCATAGCAAGTGCTGTGTACAACTTATTAATTTGTGTTATAAAATTTTTTTAAAAAAAAAAAGAGGAAGAAGAAGAAGATAAGAGAAAGAGGGAGTATAGGAGAGCAAGAGGAAAAAAAACTTATTCACTGTATCCGATATGAAACATACAAGGGATATCTTCTATTTGTAGCATAGCTTTACAATATCAATGTAAATCAATTCTATGATTATAAGAGATGCTATAGGAATATATAAGATCATGGAGGATTATGGAAAAATATGGACATCCATATAATATTCACAACACTTCCCTTTGGATGCGCATAACTAAACGTTTGCCTCATTAAAAAACTTCAACTAAGAAAAACTTGATTAGACAAAAACCTGCAAGAAATAGAGTATAACATTTATAAATATTCTTCATAATGCCGTGTCATTAAAAATCTTCATAGAAAAACCTAATAAGACAAAATCTAGATAAATGAACACAAGTATAGCATGTATCAACTCCCATACTTGATAACATTAGTTGAGATCTTTGAGTTTGCCAAGTCTAATATCACAAGCAAACTTATTAAATATTGTTGCATAAGTGACTTTGTGAACATACCTCGTAGATTTTTATTAGAACATATTTGCTAAATATTAATTTCATGATCCTATTTAGGATTATGAGACAAGTAGTACATTTGTGATACATTTGTGATCTATCAACAAGTGGATCAAACTATAATCTTACCACAAGCATCTAGTTTTCATGACAATAACTTTATATTGATGAAGAACTATATCATACTTATGAGCAAATGATATATCGGGTCTTATGTGGCTAATAAAACACATAAAGCACTCTGACTGTAATGAGACATTTTTCTTCTTGACCATGTATTTCTGCATCACTTTTTTGAGGTCTAAAGACATGATGCTTCCAGACCAATTGATGTAATTTATCCATAAAATACATTTAAGATGATCATTGCTCTATGGCCATGATAATGGTGAGATGATACAACTTTAAAAATTCTATTCTCCAACAAGGGGCATGCAAAGATACAAATTTTCATCCCTAGAAAGTACATTTAATCTTGCTTTTCTCTGTAATGTGTGCAAATAAAGCTATGCACATCAAGTACTTTTATCAATTTAAAAAATTTGGTAACAAACAATATATATTATTTATAAATCAAGAACAGTACAATCTATTTTAATATAATGCATGGAAAAACATAAATATAGAAACATCAAAGCAAATAAGCAAGGTAAAGTATATTATAAACATGGCTCCTATGTCTTCTATTTATAGGAATATCTTTAATACAATATTAATGTAAATTAACTTCATGATTATAGGAGATACTATGCAAATATAATAATACAAAGGGTAATTAAATAAAATTCGTAAAGACAAAAATAATATAAAGTAAAATATTATAACAAAAATTAAAATCATATGGCTTCAGGCTAATGATAAGAAATCAATATTATATAACTTTCAGTCATTTGTCTTCAGGATAAATGAATCATGTGACTTCTGGCTATCTAACAAAAGTATATGGCTTCTGGCCATATAATAAGGAATTAAAGTATATGGCTTCTGGCTATATAATTAGGAATTAAATGAATATAGCTTATGATTATATTGTCAAATAGAAAAAGATATATGGCTTCTGGCCATTAATATAACTTCTGGTTATATCATTTCAAGATATAAAATAGATATGGCTTCTAGCCATATAATCAAGATAATATGACTTTAGGTCATACTTTCAAAATATAAAAGTAGATCATAAGCCAAAACTAAAATAATATCAATAATATCAAAGAATTTGTAAGAAAAATTGAAATAAGATAGAATAATAACAACAATCTCCAATCCTAACCATGGAATCCAGTGTTTAAAATATCCGGTAAAAGAATCAACTAATTTCATATAGTAGCTCATCAGATTATCCCAGATTGATCAAGAGTATATAAATTAAAAATGCAACAAGACAAAGTAGATGAAATTGTTAATATCTGAATAAGTAACCTTTTGTAAGAACTATCGTGCTGATAACGTGTTATGAAAAAAAATAAAAGAACATAGAAAACAAGACAAGATAAGAAGTTGGAGAAGAGAGCAAAGGAGCATTTCTCATTCACATGTGGTTCTTAGTTCCAACTCCATGTACATTGCCTCTATTTATAGGCCCACAACCATTAAATATAAGAAGCAAATGGTTACAAAGGAGTAAAGGAAAACTTAATTGCATTAACAATAAGAAACTCCTTACAAGACATTCATTAGGAAGTTTCAAAGTTGTGACATTAAACATAAGAAATCATAAGAATTGGGGGTTATGGGCATTCACTCTAAGATGTTTATAACAACTTCTTAGTTCTTATCAATGCAATGAAGGATGAAAAAATGAAAAAGGATTTCAATTTTGCGTCTATATGGGAAAGCAAAAGAGATTTTTTGTGTTCTAATTATGGAGACTAACAATTAAAATAGTAAAGAAAAAGCATTTCTTAAACTATCACTCAAAGGACAATTCAGTAATTACATGATTAATACTAAATTAAGATTTTTCTTAAGAAAATATTTTGAAATTAAAGCTGAAATATAAAGAACAAATAATGAATTTAGGAACTTTGCTTGAGATTCTGATTTGATACTATTCTCTTATAAGGTTTCAAGTTATCATTCTCTCAAAAAACGAATAATAATAATTGTTGGTTAAATGAGGCATGTAATTAATATCCTACTACTAGTAAGATTTGAATTTAATCAAGTCTTGTGAATAAAAAAAATGAAATTATGATAAAACCGAAGCTGCCATATTTAAAGCTTGATAATATTTAAGAAAAAGTTACCACATGTAGTGTATGCACTATGTCATTTGTGTACTTCTCAATAAAAAATTTTTTATACCTTTTTATGGGTCATCTATGTTTCCTGAAATTTCCATATTCAACATTTATTTTATCTCTCACATAATTGTTAATATAAAGCGGGACCCATACAAGGTAAGTGAAGCATTTTGATTGGATAATGTGGTGCACCAGGTCCATCTAAGATTTCTTCCCCAAGTAACGTCCAAAAGTCTTTTGAAATCTTTCAATTAAAATTAATCAAACTTGTATTACTTTAAAAAATTATTATATTAAATTATATACATTTAGGCCATAATTGTCTTAAAGTAATAAAAATATATTCACACAAGTTGAAATAAAGTCATAAAAATTATCTCATATACTTACCTCATAAATCATAAATCACGTTAAAAAAGTAGTTTTTATTGAGAGAAATACTTACATGTTCCGGAAGTACCACATCATCCATACTCTATCTAATAAAAATGTTTCAAATGTCCTCTATTGTGATCTCATATCCCATAAATCTCTCCTAATTCTTTCCCTTTTTTCCACAATAAATATATATGATAATAGGATATGGAAAAAGGAAAATAATTAGAAGATATTTATGGGATATGAGATCACAATAGAGAACATTTGCAACATTTTCATTGGATAGAATATAATAGATATGACACTCCCGGAGTATGTAAGTATTTCTCTTTTATTGATACTCTAAATAGGCCCTTAATATTTTGAAATATATGAAATAACAATACTAATGAACTTGTTTATCATAACACTACAAAATCATATTTACGTAAGATATAATAAAATTTTTCTTAAATACTTACTTTATAAATTGTAAATTAGATTGAAAAAGTAGTTTTTTCCACTAATTAAATAATTCCAATATTTATTGTGATAATTAAACTTTAGAGAGAATTACTATAAAATCTCATGCAAGAGAAATAATATCAGACAGGTCCCAAGAAGTTGTCATTGCGAGTAACTTAAGTTGTCATTTGTAGCTGCTTGAGTTATCAATAGGACCTTTCTGATATTAATTCTCTTGCATAGGAATTTATAGTAATTCCCCCTAAACTTTATTGAGAGAATTAGTGAACGTGGGATGCAAGGTTATTTATGTATTTATTTTGAGTAAAGCGGGATTCAGGGTTTCTAACTGTTGAGTCATATCTGTCTAATCTGAGAGAACTTAGAGGTTCTCGGGGACATCCGTACACAAACGTACAAAGGGCCAATAACATTTCGAAAACGCATCATTCGGAGTCATTGCATTTACTGCTGAACGGTCCCTGGGGTCACTGATGACGTCGGATGTTTGTTAACCTTTTAAAGTACTTCCATAGATAAAATTCTTTTCAGGCAAACGATTATTAATATTTCTCTTCCATTTTATAAAATCAGTTGATTTTTTTATGAGACTCAAGAATTTGATAAATTATTTAATAATATTATTTAAATTTTTTAATTTTATTAAAAAAAATTAATGATATTAGAATTGGATATAGTATAATTTGAAAAAAAATACTTAGATTAAGTTTCAACATGTAAAGTTCTTCAGATTAAGTTTCAGCATGTAAAGTTTTAGAAAATAGAAATTCACATGTATTAAGTATGGTAAGAAAATAGAAATTCACATGTGCAACTTCTTAAAACTCGTTAGTCAAGTTCTTTTTTTTTTTTTTTGGTCTCATTGTCGACTATTACAATGGTAAAAGTGAAAATTCATGGAAATTTTGTCTAAAAAAAAATTAGAAAGTGTAACAATAAAATATCCATAAGGCAACTTTCTAAATTAACTTGCCAAATGAAATAGGGGACTGATAGGAAATTAATTGTTTCCAGTTGTATTCAGCACCATGAAATATTTTTCGAGTGTATTCAATATTTAAAAATATTTTATTGTGTATTCTTCAATATAAAGTATTTTTTTCTATATGTATCCAGCACTTTTAAATATTTTTTTATGCAATTTTGCACTTGAATGCACCAACAAATAAGTTAGGATATTGAACGCATCTGAAAATTTTTTTAAAGTGCTAGATATATCAAAAATAATTTAAAGTGTTAGATACATTTGAAAAAATATGCTAAGGTGTTAAATGTACTATAAAATACTTTAACATAAGTAAATTTATTTAAAAATACATTAATGTGCTAGATCTATATTCATTTTTTCAATATGATATATTATCTATGGATACTCAATTCCTTTTGTATTTGATAAGGGTTTTTTTTTTGTTTATGAAAGTATAGATGAGTTGGATTCTGATGGTTTATCAAGATCAGTGCATTCTTTCAGAATCATAAAGTGCTTACAGAAGTATTTATAAATTGTCCATCAATAAGATCCTCACATTTGCAACAAAGTTAAAACTCAATTTCATAGACTATAAGTCAATTTTTTTACCAACCGGAACAACAATTCGATAACGATAGGAGTCGGACAAGAAGCAGAAATGAAGGGCAAATCCATAAAAATAGAACAAACACATTGCATCCACCATGTTTCTGCCATTTCTGCACCTCCTTCCCTGTTCCTTCCAGCTCTGTTTCGCTTCCTCATTCACTACAGGTCAACACACATTTTATTCTATAACTATTTTTAAAAAAACAAATGCCTATAATTGAAATCCCTTCAACTTCACCGCGCTGCTGCATTTGCACGTAGCTAACCTTGAAAAAAAAAATAGTCCAAAAAAAACCTTGAAAAAAAAATACTCACCCTGTGGTATTTTCCATACGAACTCTTTGAAAAGGTTTTTAAGGAAAAATTATTTTCACAAGAGCCCTTCGTAATTTTAATAAGTATTAACTATTTTTGTATACATGTTCGTATTTTTTTCGGTCCATAATATAAGTTATTTCAATTAAGAAAATAACTAGAGAGAGTAACATCTATTGGTTACATGTATTGGCATTGATGTTGGCTTATGAAAAAATAATAGTGGAATTCTTATGAGTTTATTTTAAATGATTAGATTTAGCTTATATTAAGTGATTGGGGAATTACTGTGGGTTTTAAGTAAGAGATTTAATAACTTCAAAATGTAATAACAATTTTGTAGTATATAATGATAAGTTTCAATGCAAGAAATAACAAGTTGTTATTAAATTAAGGAAAAAGATTACAAGAGGGAGAGAGAGGGAGAGGGAGAGGGAGAGGGAGAGGACAAAAAAAAAGAATTCTTAATTATTCACTATGTCTAGTATAAAGTATATAATGGATATATTCTATTTATAAACATAACTTTATAATGTTATGATAAATCAATTCCATGATTATAGCACTACAAAAAAATATTAAATTTTTTACTTCCGTTTTTTCTGATGGAAATTTTCCATGGCTAATTTTTCCATGGAATTAGCCACGGAAAAATATTCTGTGGCAATTTCCGAGAAAAATTTTCTATAGCAAAATTAGCCACGGAAAAATATTCTATGGAAAATTCAGACAGAATTTTCGATAGAAATTTTCCATAGAAAATTTAATTATTATTTAATTCTTATTAATTAATTATTAATTTCTAATTTAAATTTCTTATTTATTTTATTATTATTTATCATTAAATTTCAATTAATATGTTAATTAAATATGAAAATATTAGAAATAATATTTATTTTATTTGTAATAATTTTATATTAAAATCAATATTTTTTAAAATAATAAAAATTATGAAATTAATAATCATATAAATATATAAATATTATTGTCCAATCAATAATATATTATATATAAAATAAAATGAAAATATATAAAATAATAAACACATAAATTAAAATTATCATTCAATTTATTTTTAGTTTTTAATAATATTATATATATATATGTATATGTGTATATATTAAATATGTGTGTGTGTATTATAACACCAAGCACTGCTATGGACCTTACACTCTAAGGGACCTCTGAGTGGGAGAAAGGGGTAGGGAAACGCAATAGACAGGGTGCGCTTAAGTCCCACATTGGTTTAGACTCGTCCAAAGTGAATGCTATATATGTAGTCGAGGCGTGGCTTTTAACATCCGAGGTGCCTTTTTGGTGACTATGGGATCCCAAAAGGATAAAACCCTGTGCCTATAGGCGGTAAACAGGGACAATACCTCATGATGTTACAATGATCTATCAATATGTGGATCAAACTGTGATATACTAACAAACATTTAGTTTCCATTACAATGCTTTCATATTGGTGAAGAACTATATGTTACGCTTATCAGCAAATGATATATCGAGTTTGGTTGGCTAGCAAGACAGATAAACGCTCTAAATATACTAAGACATAGAACTTATGGACCATGTATTTCTTTGTCACCTTCTTGAGGTTTAAACATGGTACTTCTAGACTAATGTATGTGATTTAGCTATAAAAACACAATTAAATCCTCTGTACACAAATTTCTTAATACATTGATTCTTTCTTTCAAATATTCAATTTGCATTACAGGGAAAAATTTTGTTCTTCCACAGTACACCATTTCAAATTCTTTTTTAAGCAATTCACTTTTTTGAAAACTCTTCAGGAGTTTTAATAAAAGTTCTTTAGAGTTTAAATGATATTTGTGCCATTAATATAAATAACAATTACATTATCAAGGGCATATTAAATGTTATTTATACTTTCTTCAATAGATATTCATTAAGTCAATTATGCCATATATGCCCTAATCTCTCTAATCTATATAGAAAATTTTAATGGAATTATTTGGTCCTAGCAACTTCAATCTTTCAGTTTGTTTCATGAATTTTGACTGTATGCTTCCGGCAAAGTGAATCCTTGAGGAATTACAAAATCGTATTCTATATATGCATATCAAAATACCATACATTGCCATACTGCCAACCTGAAAATTAATCCGCCAAGACTACATCTTTCTTTTTTCGTACATAGGTCCATTGATACTAACATTACACTTTAAGAGGTTGGGCTACAAATTCAAGTTATAATATTTAATATTGCGCCTTTTCATTTTTGGTGGCTAACTATCTCACTGTCTATCTTATGATAGATATATGTACAAAATCCTCATTTAATCATATGATATCATCAAAACTTTTGTCGACAACTTTAAAATTTTTATTAATTCCTTTTTTTATGACATAACCTTTTGAGATCTCTTTATTACTTTCAAGCACCTACATCTTCTGTGATCTTACAACTAGTTATGTCTTACCTCCATGATATGATCATCTTGATATTTTTTCCTTTTGCCTTTCTTTTGGAAAAGATCTTTCTATTATACTTCCGGCATGTTTCTCATTTTCATTTATTATACTTAGAGTTTTTCAGCTGAAATGAGATATGAAAATTTTCATATAGGTCAGTAACTACATCTAATAAATATTTTGCAATATACTATGAATACAATATTTAATGAATTTTTTGTTTATACTACTATATTTGATGATCTAGATTTGATCTTAATAATTTATTCTATGTATTATCTTTTCTAACTACTCATTTTCTCCCCTCATGTTGGAAAAATTTTGTCAAATGACAAACAATTAATCATGCATTCCTTAAACATAATTTTGTTTTATATAGAAACAAACATGCAAAAGGAGCATTTTTTCTAAACATTAATTTTCTACTTTAGTCGAATATTTATCTATGTGCATTGTTATGGATTAATAATAATAGCGCACATTTAAGATTTTGAGATGAGAAATACTGGCCAATTATAGTAAGAGAACTAATAACACTTTGTTGTCATGGAACACATGTTGTGTCAATATATTCCCAATACTGAAATGGAAATTTTGTTCTCACAAGTTTTTGAACTACTATTGAGTGAGATTTTGATAAATAGGCTTTTACCAATCATATAATCATTGAAAATTTAAGGAACAATCACTATCAAATTCAACAAAAAGCATATCGGTCACATAAGCGGGAACTAATACACTAAATATAATTTGAACAGATTGCAAACTTCAGGTTGCAAGTTGATCATAAACATCAACATGATCATTCTATATATGCATATTATATTCTTAAAATGTGTAACGTCCTAAAATTTTATTTCTAAAATTATTATTAGAGAATATTTATTTTATTATAATTAAAAATTGTTTTATATTTATTTGATTAATATAATTCAATCAAATATAATTTGGTATTATAGAATAAATGAATTATATGAAAATAATAATAATAAGATAAATAAAAGGAAGAAAAGAAAGAAAAAAAAAAGAAATAGGAAAGAATGAGAACGTGGAGTTTTATATTATAAATTTTTCCTTTGGGCTATATGTGTTATTTTCAACCAAAGCTTTATTAAAAGAGTTAGTGTGCGTTCTCTCATCTCTGTGCGTGTTGCTTTTCTCTTCTCCACTGCGGCCACTCTTGAACAAACCTATTCCTTTGAAGCTTATTTGGGTAAGCAAAACTCTTCCTAATCACTAAACTTCCTTCATAAAAATTGTTCTATATATTTTTCTCTTTCAAATAGTGACAATTTTGTTCTGATTAGAGAAAATTTTTAGTATTTGAATTTTGAAAAGTTGTGATTTTTGACAATATAAGATCATAAAAATGTAGAAGGATATTAATAGATAGTTTTTATTGGGTTGGATTTTTGATTTATTTATTTTATGATTTTAAAATGATTTTTTTTAGTTCTAGATCCATTGTTTTTATTTCAGAATTATTTTTCAGATTAAAATTTTATTAAACAACTTATTTGGAGTTATTGGGAGTGCTATTGATATCTTATGTTGAAAATCTAAATTTCAAATTGGCGTTTTTGTACAACAAGAAGTATTTGATGTTAAATTCTTATTCAAATTAATTATTTGACTTAGGAAAAGCGTAAAATTGAAGTGAGAACAATTGATTGAGAGCAAAGTACAAGAAGTATTTGAGTTGTAACCCTTATGTTGATTGTGCCCTTAGTTTTATGTATATGTTTATTTCAATGGATTTGTGGGTGGTGTTGTGCCCTGGATTCTAATGTGTTAATATAAAGAAAGAGATAGAAAGTTTTTAAAAGTGATACACAAATTCTTTTATAACCATGGTTATTTATTCAATAATTGTTAAATAGGTTAAATGCCTTGTTTAGTAGAAAGTGATCTTTCAAAATGTAGTCTACATTATGTCTGCATGGGCCCATATATACACGTGACATAGTATAAATTTATATGTATCTAACTCCAACCACAACTAGTGATGTTCTCATACTATTTTATTCTTTTGAGAACAAAAACCATATAAAAGTTCTTGTCACTTAGAAAGAATTTTCTGGTTCTTTATGGAATATCAAAATAAATTTTTATCATTTTTTGTGTTATTATGATTTGGGATGATGAATTAAACTATCTCCATAGAGATCTCATCAATATCTCATAAAAACACCACAAAGTATTCTATCTAGAGCACATATAATCTGAATAGGCACCAGGTATTCAATCGAGAACACCAAAAAAACAAAACAGTACTCGCTCATAAAAGAAAGTAAATAGTTTTCTTTATTCAACTTAATCTCAGTCAAAGTAGCATACTTAAGATGAGTATTTATAACCCACTTAAGCTAATTCTAACTAAAATTCTAAGTGACTCAAAATATTTAAAAATATAATAACATAATGTCATATACATAACAAATCTAGGGCATTAATATGATTAAATAATATTAATGAGATCCCTAATTGGCTCCCATTTATAAAAAAATAATATCCTAAAACTACTAATATATTCTTTTTTTCTAGGTAACAACTATTAATATATTCTAAAGATTCTTAAAATGGTTCAAAATATCTAAAAGATATATCAAATTTTCATAATAATCAACTAAAAACAAAATAACCCTGTTTTTTTACAATAAAATTACATATAAAATAAACATAAAATGACTTAATTATCCTCTTCCACATGCACTTTTTGATAGATGAACGCCAAATAAGATATCCAATAGAATTGACATAATTGCCTTTTGAATTCTTATCACTAGGTTTATTGTAATTTTATTATTCTTAATCATTGATAAACTTCTGGTTATTATGTCATGTGAAATATTTTATCAATAATAAGTTTCATTTTATGAATGATGATAGCTCTTCTAGAGTTTATGTTTTTCATTTTTCTTCTAATGGGGAAACTTACACATTCAGATACCCAAAAAAAAGGTCAAACTAACAACCTCTTACTCAAGTTGAAGTTTAAATAATTTCCTAGTGTTTGTTGAATCAAACACCTTGGGCTCTTTTGGATCATTAACAAATATATAATCTAAAATACTCTGGTACATTAGTACCTATACTTTTCTTCAATTTTTAATTTAGTACCTTTGTGTTTTTTCTTTTAATTAATTTATTAGTTTCCTTTTTTTCACTACCATTAATTATTGGAACTTTGTTCTGTTAGCACAATTAATCACTGTACAAGAGCTAACATTGCTAACAGGGTATAATTAAAGTATTTAATTAGGAGAAAAAATATATAGGTACCAAATTGGAAATTGAAGAAAAGTATAGGTTATGTATAATAAATTCAGTAAAAATATGAAGATATACGTAAATATTAGAAACAAAATACTTATATATAACATTGCAATTATTTATGACATTTAAGGAATAAAGTAAAATAAAGAAAATTTGAGGAGATGAGAGGACAAATATATTATATCATGATATCAAATATTCAAATTAATCATAATAAAGATCCTAATCTTTAGAGATCTCTCAACCATTGGGGTATATATTGGATGTGAATTATCCATGGAAAAAACGCTTTAAAACCTTATTTGTGTAAGTTTCTTGATATACAAAAATCACAATTTTTAGGTACTCAATCTGTAATCTCAAGTAGAATTTTGTTTTCACCCATATCCTTCATTTCTAATCTCTTTTCAAACAATCAATTACTTTTTGGAGCTCTTTAGGAGTTTCAATGTTTATTCCTTGTTGAATTTATTTGACAAAGGGTAGATACAAATTACAGGGAGGGGAAAGCCAAGGAATTGAACGGCGTGGAGGTGGAGGAGGGTTCGGAGGAAGCGGGGTCAAGGCAAGAAGATGGCGCTGAACAGGGCGGAGTGGATGAACAAGCCGCGTCAAGCTAGTGAGGTGGATGCCACATAAGCAAACCACATTAGTAAAATTGGTCAACAAATATTGATCATTTGACTCAGTTAGGGATATATTAACTCGAGGTGAAATTGATACGAATAAAACTTTTTGGCTACTTTTGAGATAAAAAAGACTTTTGGGTGTTGAGTGATAATTGGAGAACACTTCTAGGGCAAAAATAACTCTTAACCCTTAACAGTATTTATATTTACCATTTTCTTCCCAATTAATTTTTTTAATTTATAAATTCATATATAATCAAATAATATATATATAAATAATTTCAAATAACGTATTTACCTTTATTATTCTTCCTAACAAAAATAAGCTTACACTTGTATTAAAGAATTATATTAAAAGTAAGAGGTCGTATATTATTATTCCACAATTGTCTTTAGGGAATCAAATGTTCCTTTGAAAATATTTTGAAGGCAACAATAGACGTTGACCCAAAGAGTTTACTTCCCTTGAAAAGGGGTCTAGTGCATTCTTTTGGGAGCATCGTCATGGGGACATGCGGGTCCATGTTAGGAATGCTCTCCATATTGTCTCCTTATTGTCAATTTGTTATGGCATAACTTTATAAATTAATTACCAACAAGGGTTGGGTGTAGAGGAAGCGACCAGTTCCTCACCACCATTTGATTGGCGAACCAATTTTTGAATTTTCATTCAAAGATGTTTTCACATTTAGTTGATAGTACATCGAATTTATGTTCAAATTATTAGCGATTTTATGATTTGTAATAATTAAACATATAGTTAAATCATTAACTTTCTTCTGCTTCTATTTGCTACCCTGTCGCTTCCCTTGAAATTATTAGGAGGGTTTTTCAAGGGAGCAGTTGATTTTACGTATACGTCGTCCAAGCAAATGATCACTAAAATTAATTTCTTTCATCTCATTAATTAACTATATGAATTGATGTGATATAGCAAGCTAACTCATCAAATTCAAATGAGTTCCAATTGGACCAATCACAAAAGCAAGAGCCAAGAGAACTAGGAAAGTATTGAATGGATTTGTGTAAGAGGTTTTAACAAAGCAAATGACATTTGGATCAACAAATGAGAATGAAAACTCCAAGAATATTATTAATTTGATTTGGGTTGAAAATGGATCTGCAGATTATATTTTGGACTTGTGAATTCCAAATTAAAGGGTTTGGATTATGGAATATACATGAGAGGACTTATTTGAGCTTAAATAATCACATTTTAGGCTTAAGATGCTGATTATCTTTTGTTCATTTATTTATGTGAAAATTTGTATTTTGAATTAGATAGGATTAGATAGAATATATTCTTTTGAATATTCTTATTCCTAGATTTTAGGATAATTATCAGTTTTAAATTTAAATTTTATCTTTTTAGATTCTATATTGCATTTTCATATTTTAGGATAGAATTTCAAAATAAAACATTTATAAATACATTGCACTCCTCATTCTTAAAATCAGATTACAGATAATGAGATTTGAGTTTTGAGATTAAAGAATTGCATTCTTGCAACTTCAGACTTGAGAAATGATCCTTTCTAGGGTTCTTTATTAAGCTAACGACTTATCAATGCTTGATTACTCTTATAGCATCTTTCAACATTTATGGTCGTTGTTCTTCTATGTTCAAGGGTTCAAGTGGATCATTTAACCTTTGTTAGCGTTCATAAAGTGCATATATTTTAGATTGGCAGTGGATTCTTGAGATCTTTCTCTTTGGGTTCGCACCATGAATTAATTGAAATTGAAGTAGTAAAGGTTATACATAAAATAAAAAAAAGTCTCCATTACTAGTGTATTCTGTGATTTGTAATGCTTAAATCATTAACTTTCTCCTGCTACTATTTGTTACTCTCCCTCTTCTCTTCAAAATATTAGGAAGGTTTCTGAAGGGAGCAGTGCATTTTACCTATCTGCCCTCCAAACAAAAATGATTAAAATTAATTCCTTTCACCTCATTAATTAACTATATATATGATATCCTGTACTATTGTGTTATACTCACGAATTATATTGTCAGGCTCAAATATTAGGGTAACATCTTTATATATATATATATATACTTTATATATATATATATAAAGGTTTGTGCGACTCATAACTTACCTAACAGGTTGATAATTTTCTAATTGTCACTTTTATTAAAAAAATAAATTATTAAGTAAAAAGTATACATAATAAGTTTTACATGTAAACTGTTAGATTTGCTTGGTCCAGATCTTATTACAGTGATGAACACCATAATCATTGCAATAAGCAATGGAACTCAACCCTTATTTAAACTGTATTTGACGCTACACTCGCACACCGTTCGCAGTTAGGATTTTGAAGGCTTGATATTGAAAAATACATGTACTATAAAGTTTGTACAAGTTTAGAATGCCTGAAAATATATAATATTTATTATATAATATTAAAAAATATAAAAAATTGGTGGTCATGTCTCTAATTACCTAGCTCCCTCCCTCCACCACTGTTATATATTACTAAATTAATAGTCACACTTATGCATCAATTATCCTTATTTTGTTACTGGGTTAATCTGTAAATTTGCTCTAAAAATTTTCACTTAAAAATAATACTACATTAAATGCTTTTTGGGTTCAATGTTTGAAAAAAATTAAACCGTAGTAATATTACCTCTTCTCATTAATAAATTAATAAAAAAATTAGCATTGATCATGAGCATTTTTAATGATGCAAAGAAAAAAAATACTCTATTTTAACATTTTCAAAACAACATTGTTTATGAGTGAAAATTTTGATAACAAATTTACACATTAACCCCTTTTATTACACCAGCTTTTTGAAAGGGATAATAACAAAACAAAAACCGATTGGAACCTTGCCTTCAATTATGTGCATAACACGTTGTTCACACCGCCCCCCCCCCCCACCCGGGGGTGGGGGGCGGGGGGGGGGGACAAAAAAAAACTTATTTTGTATATGCTGAATTAAGTAGAATATAAAGGATTATTTTATAAATGGGAAAATATCCTTTATATACTATTGTGAGTAAACAAAAAACTTTAGGTGATCCCTCTCCAGCATACCTTTATAAAATGAAAGGAAGAAGCTTAACGGATGATAGAATGTATACCTAGCCATATATATGAAAAAAATTTATCAGTTCATATATGTGAATATATAAAAGAGTCAAGGGGAATACTTGAGATTTTACGAAAATTGCCATTAACATCATATGCTATTTGAAGAAAAAAGAATATCCTTAAACATAGAGCAAAACAAAATTAGGTTCATTAATAAAATAACATCTTTACATATGCCATATGAGAAAAGGGATGGGTGTCACCGCAAAAAAGTAATTAAATTGGGTTATATGTAAATGTCATGGTATTCTTGGTCCAATTCTAAATATCCATAAGTAGTTTTGCACCAGTATGATAATGCTAGACGTATTTTTGGATTAAAGCTCATGGTTCTTTTTGCACGTAACCCTACAAAAATTTTACTAACACAAACAACAGTTTCTACTGATTTATCAATGTCTATCATCTAAAAGGCGGCATTAATCATGTAGTAGTTTGAACACTATGCAATACTTACCAATTAATGTCTCTTATTTACATAGACCATCATTATTAATTTCAGGGAAACAGTCAGGCATCTTAAAATATACACACATTATTGCTGAACAGTTGGGGGCGCCTCCCCTTATTTCATATAAATATATATATTTGCAGATGATGACATAAACCTGAATTTTATTATAATCTTCAGTCAAGCCACATGAAGAGGAAGAGTGATTCCTCTTGTTTCTGGTAATCCAATGAACAAGTCAGTTTCTACTTCTGAAGTTTGACTATTTTCTAAGGAGGCTGCTTTTTCACCATGATTCTTCTTCTCCCTTGCTCGCTTTGCCATGCTATTATACTGCACAGTGCAATCAAATATGTTTTTCATTCCTAATAACTCATGAAATATGAAATCTAATTACCAGAATTTTATAGGTTTCCCATCTATAAGAGTTATAACCATAGTTTTCTTGAAAAATATCCGAACACCCTTATGGAAATGTTCGGATTTTTTTCTTCCAGAAAACCACGGTTTTGGCCTTCAAAATTGATTATGGAGGGTATCATAACAAACGAAATATCCAAGTAAGAATGATTTCTCAGATAAAATGAACTAAACCATCACCTTCTCAGAAAGCCTTGCATTTTCTGCAGCTAGGGTTGTCCCCTGCTTTGTATAAAAACAAGCTGGGTTAGCATGTGTCTCTTGTTGGTAAATCTTTAAATGGTCAGACTCTAAATTAATAAGCAAACTAATTGATATATCTCTTGAGAGGGATTCGTAGACAAAAGGGAGACTAAATGTGAGATGTGAGTGTTATGCTGAAAAATATATGCCTAACATGTTTAACTAACTTCTATCTATTCACTAGTAACTTGATTTACTTATCATTTACCTCCAAAATTCATCCAAAACAAAAAATCTGTGAATGAAAAAATGCATTTCAATGGGAGAGGAGACTTTAGATTACTTACATGTTGTGTCACCAATCCCTCTTGGGGAAGCCTTACAAGTAAAGCATGGTTTATAAGTGCAATGAGTTCTCCCACTCAGCAAACCAGTCTTTAGGGATGAGTTTTCCCTTTGGACCTGTGCTTGTAACATTGTTACCTCGCGAAGAGGCCAATGTTCACACGGATAGGGCTATCTGCTCCACATAGGGTATAACCTCTAAGAAGCCGAGTATAGTTTATAAGTTGAAAGGGCCATTCCACCAATAGGCTATGTGTACATGCAATGGCTAGAGTTTACCATCTCCAATCCACATGCGGGATTCACACACACGCAGAATGGAAGCTTACAATTTCATATATACTATATTACATAAAAAAAAAATTTCTCTGAACTAGGACGAAACGAAATTATTCATATATTAGCCTCCAGTTTATTATCATATTTCTACAACGATAAATCACATTTTAAGTATTAAACTACCTTCCCATGTAATACAGACGTCTTACCTTTTCTTGTAGTTGTTCGATTTGTTCGTTAAAAAATTGACTCTGAAAAGCAGAAGGTTAGGGTTTAGGCAAAAATCAAGTTCTGATGAAACTTTTGGAGTAATATATATATATATAGACACACACATACACATATCAAAAGCTAACCTTCCTCTCACGAACTTTTCTTGCACTCTTTTCCAATTGCTGTTCTATCTCTTCTAGTTCTTTTACGGAGCATGAGCCAACATCTTCCCCCAAGAGCTTCCTAAGAGATTGAAATCATAAAAGCCAAAAAAAAAAAAAATTGCCTTTTCTGTTAATGAAATTTTACATGGAATATTTATATGTACAAGTTCAAAAAGTAGGACTTGAAACCGTTTTGAAATCTCAAGCTGCTCAATCTTCTTCACCATGGTCTCTGTTTCTTGTTTTAGATGCTGCAAATTACAATTTCGTTCAAACATCAGGACCGCAAATCACTGCAGCATTTTTCTTTTTTAGCTTTTGACAACAATTAGTTTTGGAACAGTTCAACTATTTTTCTGCACTCTATGCAACAAATGTTGGGTAACATTTAACGACTGTTACATATAGGCAACAAGTACAATTATAAGACGGAATCATCTACCTAGGCATTTTCAGGAAAATGATTTAACCATGTTAATCATGGAAGGACAAGTAGTTATTTTATGTATCCCCTCCTGGTACTCTCTCCTGTGATCTTAAATGTAGAAGCTAGGTACTACTTCTCCAGTCCCTTATATAAAACCTACCTTGGAGTTCAATTTTTTATTAAAGCAGATCTTACATTAAGGACCAAAGGGGTAATAATAATTTATAAATATTAAAAAAATTAGTTAAGTTGGTTCATTTTGACTGAGCAGGTTTTACTTTCTAATTATATGTGACCAGTATTTAGCATTAAGGTTCAAATTCTTATTTTTTGCCAGCCAATCAAACACTTTCTAAGGTTTCACTATTCCTTGTTTGATGGCTTTGTCCTTTTCATTTGTCTATACTTGGAGCTCATTGGCCACACCAATAAAAAAGACAAAACTTAGGTCAACTTCATTAGGTCCATAGAGCCAATAAGATGCCGCACCTTAATTATTTTCACTCTTGTAAGCCCTTCTTTGAAACACATTGATGGATTGTGTAAAAATAATCCAGGTTGCAGCATCTGATTGGCTCAATGGACTTAAAGAACCTAATAAACTTGACCTAAGTTTTGTCAAAAGAAAAACAAACTTGGAGTTCCAAGCCTTTAAAAGTGAAAACAGTGATTTGAGTCACTGGAATTTTTCCCCCCTTCTCATAGATGGTTAATGAGATTGTAGAAGTGAATATGAAGTTCTGACACTTGGAATGCAAATGTCTGTTGTGCAGAAAGTGAAGCTATAAAAATGTAAAGGTCCCTTTTAAAAAAAAAAATTGCAATATACTATGCCAAACACTACATTCTTTTTTCTTTTTTTTTTTTTGATACATACCAAACACTACATTCTGATCAAACTAGGAAACTAGAGAATTAGTCATTGAACCGATTCATTTGATGGAAAAACAGACCAGTAAAATTTAAAGAGTCAGCCAAGACACTGCATGTTTGATAAAGAACCGATAAAAATATACATGTCAATTTAGCATTGAACTGATTAAAAATAAGTTCTTGTGTTTATTAATGTAAGGCTGTTGCATTTCGTGATAAGGATTCATGATATTTTACAAATTCTACTCAACGTATTGTTTGACATATATTTGTTGTTATCTGCAAAATGTTATAAGTGTTATTTTTATATATTTTTAAATTTAAACCTAACGAAGAGACATTGAAATCATGAAAGTAATAGCAGCCACATACACACAACATGGATACTCAGATTGACACTCTGAATACTTTTCTAAAGTTTTTTCTTTTCTTTTTCCCCTTCAAGCTATGTAAAAATATATTTCCACAGTTAATTAATGGATAGCCATATAAATTGAAGTTTTATAATGAGAAGAACGTCTGATTAATTCACAAATGCTGATTAGCTTGCGCAAGAGAGTTAGGTAAAGAATAGAGAATAAACTTTAAGGAGCTAGCATTTCAATCAGAAACCTAAATGAGTCCTGTAAATTCAAATGGGGCGATAAGAAACCAGCTACAAACGGGCTTCCATGCTTTGGAAAACAAAGTAAGAAAGGGAAGTTTCTCCCTGTGATGGTGCAGAAATAAGTCAATCATATACATATGATACGGTTTGGCGAAAAGACAACTACTCCACGAAGGACTAGCTCTACGTTGGTCAGGAAGGACTTTTTCACTTCGGTTTATAGATGTAGTATATAAGAGCATAGTAGTTTGTCTTAACTCTATGTCAGTAAAACATACGAGTTTACACTTAGTAATCTCCATAGAAAGTTCTAGAGTTTGGGAAGGAAATGAATTTCATCTCCACAGCTTATAGTTTTCTCTTTTCTCTGGATCTCTTTGTATCCATTAATTTCTGATATTCCTTTGGATTGTATTGTGTAATTGTGCTGGAATATACTAATTATGTTCAGCTAGTTGCTTCTATGATGGTTGTGGCCATGGATTAGTGAAAGGGTATACTCTCTCTTATTTTAAGGATGTGTGTGTTGGAAGTCAAATGTGAGTTCATGTGGGAAGAAGTGCCACGTTAACTAGATGTCACAGAGACTTGTCGACTTAATGCCTTAAGGTTTTGAGTCAATATGATATTAAACTCATTTGCATACTTCCTTCCAAAGTTCAATAGATATTGTTTGAATGTTCACCTATTCTCCAAAGAGTTGGAATCTTATGTGGAACTACCTCCAGTTCTAATATAAGACCTAATTGACTAATTTGGATAAATTAAGGAAGTTAAATAAATTACTAAATTATGACATATTTAAAGTAATTTATTTAGTTTCTTTAATCTTTTCAAATTAGTTAATTGGTTTATATTAAGAATGGGAGGTAGTATCACTTTTGTGAGTTGGAATAAATCGTTAGGAGTCAAGTGTGAGTTAATGTGAGAAGGCCTATGAATTCAATATCTTAAGGGTTTAGGTCGAAGTGTGATGTCAACCCATAAACTCAATACCTTTAGGGTTTCGGTCAATTCACTTGAAGGATAGGGTTATATCCATAAGTCACACATGATCAAATTTCGTTTGCATTTAATTCATCTCATTAGTTAATTGCATAATGAATTAAGAGTTAATTCAATTGGTATACCCAGAAGTAGTTTAAAAGATGCTTTTGTACATGCATTAAATAATTAATCCCAAGATATTTAAATTCCTTCTCATTCATTTTCTTACTCAAGCCATTAGCTTGGCCGAGTTACAAAGTTGAAAAGACCCAATAACATCAGAGTCGTTTGAGGTCTGATTTAGGGGAAAATATTGGGAATATGAACAGCCTATCCTTCAAATTAAAGTTGTGCTTAAGCTTAATGTTACCATTTCAAAGCTACTTTTTTATTTGGTTAATGGTAAACTAAAGTATATTTGTGGCTGATATATCTTTATTAGTGCAAGAGCTTTGTCTCATACAACATCTTCAATACGACATTTCTATAATTTTTAACTTTTGACAAAGTCAACAATTTGGAAATCATTCAAAGAAATTGGTTTATAGATTAGTTTTGACTCGTTAAAAGGGTCAAAAGAAGCCACTTTCAATTTTATCTTCTAATAGATATAAAAATTGATTTAATATTATGCACATAATGAAGAGAGAAAACAGAATAACAAAGAAAAAGAAATATAAGAATAAATTGATAACGAATAGAATGAAATAATGACCTGCATATTTTGTTCTACAAATATGGCGCATGTTTGAGAATCTCTGTTATGATTGCGGTAACGTTCAATTGTTGCCTGCATGCTGGGAAAAATTAAAGCAATATAATGATCAATATTAATCAAAAAATTATATAGAATTAAAGTAGGCCACACCACTCATAAACCACGATCAGTATTGCTTATTAGTACATTAAGATTTGTTTACTGCGGTTAAAAAAGGATTTCTACATCTGTTTGTATTATATGTGTGGGTGTGTGTGTGTGTGTGTGTGTGTTGAAAAGGGATTTTTAAAGTGCTGTGATTCCATATGATACCTGCAGAAATGCGTCTAGTTTGTTACAATAAGATTATATATGCCCAAAAATAATAAGAATGTGTTGTTGTTGTTGGAGTTCTTCCAATGAACCATATTGTTCTATAAACAAAGGACTATATTATGAAGAAACCCTTGACAAAGTAGGGAAAAGAAGTAATGGATTGAAGGAATGATTTACTTCAATGGATGTATACCAGAATAATGAAGACCCCCAACTCCAAAATCTTGACTACGAAAATAGAGAACAATAACTTTGGGACAAGTATTGAAGCCCAAAAAGATCATATTGTAGTTCACGTGATATGAATTCAGAGGGTAATTCTATCACTTTACATGACACTGGACAAGTTGGAGAAACTCAACCAGAAAAAGAGGTTAAAAGAAGAGTAGTTTGCAATTATATTCCAAGTGACGGTCCGGGAAGCATTCAAATTCCAAGTGGTGCACGTGAAGGAAGACAAATAAAAGATCATATTCAAGATGGCATCTCATAAAGTAATTTTATTTTTATTTTCTTTGTAATTTTATTATTTAAAATGGTTTGTTTAGAATTGTGGATAATTGGAAGATTTGAAAGATCTTTCAGATAATTTGAATTATCCAAATGATCTTTTAAATCTATTGGTTGTTTATCTTATTTTAAATAAGAATGTTTTTAAGATATCAAATCAAGTAATTTGTGATTTATTTTATTATATGTTTTCATTTTTTTTAATTGAGCGTCAATTAAATGGGCCTTGTATGATCAACTAGCTCAATTAGGGTTTTCGAAGAGTCTCACATTACGATTGTTCTTTGCATATTTCAAGGAACATATTGTAAGCTATTTTTAGATGATGAATTAAACTGAATTTTCTCTGCAAGCTGTTAATTTTTGTGCCTGTGTTCATGAATGAATGCAGATAGGCTTTATTAGGAGATTGATCTCCACTTATGTCCTAATTATAGGGATGACACCACAAGAGGATATTAATGATCCAAGAAGCATTTATTAATTTTTTGAAAGTATGCCCTTCATAATTATAACCCACTTTCTTATTTTGAAGAAGTATATTTTATTTTGGGCTTTTGCCTCATTTTTCATGAGCCAAAAAAAATATCAAAGAAACGATAATTTTGGAATGTTTTGGAAATTTTTGAAAAAAGAAGTAAGAACAACAAATTTTAAACACTTTTCTTAATTTGTATAATTTAATTAAAAGGGTCTTATAAACGGAATCAGTACAGCCAAACTAATAAATTGTAAACCAATGTCTCCAATGATTTACTTATTGGAATATTGTTTCAAATTTAAGAATATTAATGGCAGCTGACCAATTACCAGTGAAACATAGTCATTGTAGGGGAGAATATGATTGTTGACATAGAAGACAATGGAGAAGACAAGACACAAAATAGCATCAAAATAAGAAATCAATTTCAAAGAATATGAGATAACATACTGGCAAGCCAATTTTTAAGTTCACCCTCAAAATCTCTCAATCTCTCGTGTCTAACCCTTCAATCTCATATCTCTCAATCTGTCTCTCGTGAAGTTGTACTTGAAGATAGACAAAGCACAGTATTTATATGAATAATGCTTATTTAATCCTATATCAATCACCAGTTTGTTGACATATGAAAATCCGTACTGTTTGTGCCTCTTTTCCATAAATTTTAAGGTCTTTTGTGCTACTTTTTGCATTATTCATTCATCAAATGCATGAAAATGTGCTTTGCAAGTAAATAATGTAACTTTCTTGAGAATATGCTTAGTTTGGCCTCACTCATATCATTTGAAGCTTAATGATGATATTTTACGTCTAGGAGCTTTATAGAGAAGAAATTGAGCTAGGATTGTAGTTAGGAGGGAAAAAATTCCACAAAGTGGCACCAAAGGTAACCAAAACAAATAAAACCCATTATATGAAGAAAGGTTTTGGAGCTTTTGAAAGTTTTCTAATGCAAATTACTGAATAATTTTCTTATGAATCAAATCATGAGTGGCTGAAACATGTTTTCATATGATTATTGCTGTAGCTTTATTTGTAGATAAGTGTATGTTTTATACTCTCTAATTTTATATCACTGGCACATGTGTTTCATGGTGTGCTTGACAAGTTTTAGTTAATGGCCATTAATTAATTAGGGA
>QFDD01001310.1:0-31921 GCA_006871305.1 Vachellia collinsii
AAAATTGTAATACATAACCATATCTGATTAGAAAATTTAACCCAATAGATATAATGAACTTGATCTAAGTATGGTCTATAATTATTACCTTTTAATTTTAAATGTAATGTTTAGTTAATCAATTTGTAAAGATTAAAGGGATTGATTAAGGTGATTATTTTTTATTTCTTCAATAAAATGTGTTACTTTCTTTAAAACGTTTTTTCTATTCTATATTATAAGATACTTTCAATCAGTTGACTATAATCAAGAAAAGGTGGTTAACTCATTAAATTTATTTAAAGGTGAAAAAGTTCAGATATTTCCGTATTTAAAGCAATTAATTACATTTTTGGAAAACATAAAAACAGCATCAAAATTTAAATAGTAATAATAATCACTCATTTGTTTAAGAAAATGCCTTCTAATGAATGATAAAGAGAGTAACAAAAACTGCAAAATCAGTTAGATTAATCTAAGTAAAAAGATTTAAATGAGGCGAGAAAGAAAATTGACATCACACATTTAGTACATTTAATTATGTTTTATGTTTATAACAAAAGTGGAGTTCAACACTATGGATTTTCAACATTTTTCAGTCCATAATTAGATGTTACATAATATCATTATTTATTAGTACGGCTTCTTCTTTTTTTAAATATTATTACTATCACAAGTTTTAATACAAGAGTGAGTAAGAGGTTGCATTTGTTCCAAACTACAATAGTTTCATCCTGATTATAAATAAATTATTTATTTTATTTTATTTATCTAGTCAGATTAGTTATGTGATTCATGTGTTAAGAATAAAAAAGGAGTATTAGTCTATGATGTGAGTCGTCACAATTTATTTACTAAAATAAAATAATAACAGTTAACTTATTAAACATGTCTTACATTAAATTGTTTTTCGATTTTACCAATATAAAGTCAGGTTTTGAAAAAGACAAAAATACAATTACTCAATCTTAAACATAAATAATAAATAAGTATTAAATAATAATCACTGGACAAATAATTTATATAATTGAGTAGGATGCTGTTTTGGTAATTGGTAGGGACAAAAGAGGCATAATCAAGGAGAGAGGTCGGTGTCACGTGGGCGGTGCCAATGGCGAGACTGAGAAAGAGACGGCTTGGCCACTTGCCGCTATCATTCACGTGCAGGGCCTTCCCTCACCCTCTTCTTTTCTTTTATATTACTTCCTCCTATTTTTTTTATCAGCAATATAAAATAAATTGATGATTAAAATTAATTAAAAATATTAATTGTACAATAAATATATTTTTTCTAAATATAAATTTATTTATAAGGATGATAAATGAGAGAGATTAAATGAAAAAAAAGGATGTAAGAGGTATGTAATGAATTGATGGTTAAAATAGAGAAGTTTATTATCCATGAAAATTCCAATAATTCACACAATTTTATCACATGTTTCTATTCAAAATATTTTTTATTTTTTTTTAAATTAAAAAATTGGAAACGAAGGAATTCCTGATTAACTTCTGATACATGTTTTATTGAAAAAATTGAGAAAAAAATCCCCCATTAAAAAATTAATTGTAGAATGAGATTATATATATACACACACAGCTAAATTTCTTTGTATGGAATCAAGCTTACTCAAATCTCTCTATTTTATTTTCCTTCCATTATTGGGGGAAAAAACCAGCTGGGATGAGGTTAAACTCAAGTTGATTTGCCCTATTTCCAAAGGCAACAGCTTTTAGCATTTATGGCCAATGTTTCCCTAAAGTCGGCATAAGTATCTTCATCTTCAGGCCTCACATTTTGTTTTTCTGGGCCAACAAAACAAGTACATCAGTTCATTTTATCATTTTATTTCAGATTCTTAAGGAAGGGAAGGATTTATATCTGCTTTTCACGGGACACCCATTTTCCTTTCAAGTTTTAGTTTTTAGCTTTTCATTTTAAATTCAGACTTTTTTTATTTTTTATTTCTTTAAATTCCGTATTTCTCAAAGGAGGATTCCATATTTGGGCGCATTTTTGCTTCTTTTCATTTTTTTTTTGGCTTTCAGTGATTAGATTTTAACCATCCAGATTAATCATGAAAATTCAAAATTTTAATATTCACATGGACTTCAACCCAAGAATGGTGATGGCAACTTCTATTAGGATCTATATCTGTTGTTTCATTTTTACATTTTTTCCTTTATTCCCATGAAGGCACACTAAAGTTAACAGACATATTAATTTTGACCTTTACAATAAATAGACTAACGTTAAAGCTATATGAGTTGAATGCCCAATTGACTAATTCGATGCGATTCAAGAAGATAGATAAATTAATTTAAAATATTTATATTTATCACTTTTTACAAATTAGTATATTTAACTTTTAAATTGATATATTATATAATAATATACCTATATTTCATATAGATCATGTAATACATGTTGTAATTAATTAATTAATTTAATTTCTTTAATCTTTCTAAATTAACCAACTGAATCTTATATTGAGTAATTGAATATAGTATAACTTTTATTCTGAGTTTTATTTGCCATCTAAAAGGGTTGACTAGCATGAATATGGGGTGAACAATCATGGATATCAATTACATCAAAATCAAATTTTAAAATAATATGTTATAAATTAAATCTTATATTAATGATAGAAAGTAGTAGAACATTAACACCGACAATATCAACTAACAATGAGAAAAGTAAATTAATCTCGTACTTTTTGTATATACATTTAAATTTAAATTACACGATAGTTTTTTCTCTTTAGGAAATGTACACATACACCCTCTCTCTCTTCTTCACGAAAGTATAGAAGATGTATTCTGTATCAAATAAGGGAACAAAGATGTACCACTATATAGTTCAATCTCTTGCATAGGAAATTTAAAATAATATTACTTTGATAGAAAAATCTCATAACTATTGTCTCTACGATTTACTAGGTATTAAATATATTAAGAATAATATAAAATAATCACTATTTCAAAATTTATAAATCATAAAATGTTTTTTCAAATATCATTAAAAACAAGAAGTATATTTACAAAAAAAATTAAAGTACTCTCATAATATTTACTAGTAGTAAAATTTTGTATTAAATTTTTATAATAAATATAATCTCTGCAATAAAACATGATAGTAAATATTTCATGACTTTTTTACAGTAAAGCAATTTTGAAATATATCTTTCTTTCGTTAAGCCGATAATGTGTGTTAGAATAAAAGTTTAGTATTAATCTTTTTGGATGTTCATTTCCGAATAAGCGAAAGACAATCTGGGCTTTCATTATATAGAAAAGGCAATATGGGCTAAACCAATAACGAGGCCTGCATAGTTTGGATTGGACCTACAAATCTTAAGATGTTGATTCAGAATTAAAATGCTTTCCTACAACCAATGGGGTGAAACCTAACGGAAGGGTCTAATCCTTCACAATATGATAAACTAAAGTTTGAATATTTATTGGTAAAGATATCCACATTTAGTTCCCGATAGTACCTTCCATAGGAAGATAATGCTTTCCTACTAATAATGCTCCTTCATAAGTTTCCATTGCAATTTACAATAATAACTCTGGAATAAAGTTAGGGAAAATGCAGAAAAAAAGAATATGAAACAAAGAGGTGTGAGGTCTCACAAGGTATTTTTGAAAGTGCAGGAAAAAGACAAAATATGAGTGAAAAGACTAAAATGCCTTTAACTATTTTTGAAAATTCCCAAACCACGTGGATGGAGAACCCGCGGCCAGCGGCCTGTTGACAGAGGACACCTATATCCTTTCTCAATTTTTAGTTTCCTTTTATGGAATTTTTCCATTAAGTTATTTATTTGGAGGGAAAATTATTTATTTGATTTTTGTAATTTCAACTTTGTTATAACTCATTCTTCAACTTTAGCTTGATGTAATTTAATCTTTATAATTTTGATTTGATTGAAATTATCTCTAAACTTTAACTTGTTTCAATTCAATACTCGTAATGCACTCATTTCAAATATCAGCCCCTAGCTTTGAGGAAATAACTTTAGTTCCCATATTTTCATTTTCTAAAATTAGGGATCAACATTTTATATGGTTAAAATTATAGGGATTTGATTTTAACGGAATTAAAGTTATAAAATTGAATGGCGCCTAGTTGAAGTTCATAAACAAAGTTAAAACCAAATCAATCAAGTGATTAATTTTCCTTCTTTCAACTATCCGAGACTGTACATTTCTCTACTGATGATACTGATAACATGTACATGATGTGATCTTTCCAAAATTTCACCAATAAATAACAAAAAAAAAAAAACACAAGTATTGGATTATAACCACAAATTACGATGCAAGAAATCTTCTGAGCACAACAGAAGAAAAGTCAAGGGAGGCAACTCCACAAGAGAAGCATGCATCTTTACGAAAGCATGCCTCAGTCCATGTTCTTTTTCAATGGATTGGATTTGATGTGGTTGGTCGGCTATGAAATTTATAAAAGTCACTGCTCTTGTGCATTTCTAAAACGTGAGACATGGGCCACCAAATTCGTACATATAAATACTGTGTACCCTTTTGTATATATGTACGGTATGATTCTAAGTAAGATAATTAATATCAATAAGATCACATTAACAATTGAAACAATTATTATTGACAACTTCTGAAGACCTTATTTTTATTAATTTTTTTATTTGAAACCTTACAGCAATTCCTCTAATTAAAAAAAGTGAAGATCACTGCACAAGTAAACGAAAACAATATGCTTCATGTCCAGTTTTACCTTAACAAAAACATGTTGAATTTATTTTAATTAGACAGCTTACCTTCATTATTTAATGTAATCAACATATCTAAAGAGGACCTACGTTAACGAGAGGAAGATTATTGTTTTTATCCTTTAAGTGGTGCCAATTACATCAAAACGAGATAGATAGGTGTTTTCCCTGTAATCATCTACCTCTGTCACGTCTGTAGTAGAAAAAGTAACATGAAATATTTTATTATCTTTGATTTGCTTATAAATATATATCTTTTCATATCTATGACTATTTTTTTACCGGGAAATTACTATGAGCCATTAAGAAGGAGACTTAACCATTTGAAATTCTAATTTAAATGAAGGGTATGTCTTAAGAAGTTCTAGTGTAAGAAATGACAACACGTTTATACTCTTTACTTGTTATTGAGACATTTTTATAATTAAGATCAAAGTATAAATCACCCGAAGAGCAATTAATCCTTGTATATCAAATTGATGTCTGAAATCAATGCTTGAACGTGCCTCTTTATATTTTGAATTAATATTATATTTAATTTTTTAAATTTATTTTTATTTTGGTATAGATCCTTTAAATTTCAAACTATAGGCTTTGGAGGGATCAAAATCCGTGGCTTGAAAACCGAAAGATATAAAACAAAAATAAAGATAAATATAAGGAACTAAATATTGTATTATCTTTTACTTTTATTTTCTTCTCCATTCAAAACTTCATTTAATATTAATAGATTTAAAAAATTTTGATCACTCTTATTTTTTAATTCCGATAAATTAGTTAAACTAATTAATATAGTTATATAGCAGGTGGGAGTATTGTTATAACTTATAGGTGGTTGGATGCATGGGGATTAATGAACGTGAATGAAGATTTGGCTGACTTCTTCCTCTTTTTCTTTTTGATTGAATCACAAAAGAAGGCCAACGTTTTAAGTAAAATGGTTACATTTTATGTAACATCCCAAAACCCTCCCTTGTAGATATTGTCTCTGTTGCAAACAGAGTAGGATTTTGTTTCCCTGGGTTTCTATAATAACTCAGAAAACGCGTTTACAAGGGGAAGGTATCCACACCCTTATAAGACGTGCTTCGTTCCTCTTTCCAATCGATGTGGGACTTCACATCCACCCCTTATAGGGGCCCAACGTCCTCTCTGGCACACCGACCGGAAGCCTGGTTTTGATACAATTTGTAACATCCCAAAGCAAGTGTAACACTAAGCGCTGCTAGGGACCTAATATCCTGAAGGACCCTGGAGTGGGTGAAGGGGGAAGGGAGACGCAGTAGGCAGGGTACTTTCAAATCTCACATCGGTTAGAATCGTTTAAAGTGAATGCCATATATGTAGTAGATGTGTGACCTTTGACATCCGAGACCCCTTTTAAATGACTATGGGATCCCAAAAGGGCAAAACTCTGTGCCTACGGGCAGTTAAACAGTGACAATACCTCAAAATGTTACAATATAGTATCAGAGCCGAGGATGGCTCTTTCCGTTGGTGGGGAGAGTGTAACACCAAGTGCTGCTAGGGACCTAACACTCTGAGGGACCCTGTAGTGGGTGAAGGGGGAAGGGAGACGCAGTAGGCAGGGTGTGCTCAAATCTCTCATTGATTAAATTCGCCCAAAGTGAAGGCCATATATGTAGTAGAGGTGTGACCTTTAACATCCGAGACGCCGTTTGAGTGACTATGAGATTCCAAAAGGATAAAATCTTATACCTATGTACGGTTAAACATGAGCAATACATCGGGATGTTACATTTTACATATCATCATATCCTATAAACACTTTTGCATTATTGTATGTGACACCTTTGACATGACTCTTGCCTCAATTATCATTCATATGATAAATACTACTCTCTTCCATTTTTAATATTAAAGTTATATAATAAGTTTATTTTAATTTTAAACATAAAACTCAATTTACTTGATCTGTTAGATTTATAATTCTTTTCAAAATATTACTATCAACCGTATATAGTAAGGACTAAGGAGGTTTTCATCAATATATAGTTACAATGCATATGAAAATAGTGTTTTAGAAAAAAAAAATCAACTTACATTTCTTACAAATAATTATCATTTTTTATTAGTTTGATTTCATAAAATAATTTAAGGGATTAAACTATAAGTAAGTTAAAAATTAGATATTAAAAGATTAATTTTTCTTAAAAATTTGGCTAAAAGTTAACGAAGTTAGAAGGGGATGAAATTGCACCAAATTAAAAATATGAGGGTCAAAATTACACCAAAAAAAAAATTAGGGTGTTGAGTGCACCCGAAAAATAATATCATGGTTATATTTACTACTTTACTCTTTTAATAATCTATTTTATATTAAATACAGGAGAAAGTAACTTGAATACTTGATCATGGAGAAGTAGTTTTCGGTCTGCCATAAGCACTTTCTCTAGTCCCTTTGATAAGATTCTAATTTATACGTATCCAAAGAAATAATTAAAAACATTAAAGTTATCATAAATTTTGAATGATTTTTAATATTATCCTGACTAACCACCTGAAACTCCAATATCAACCTCTAGTTTTTTAGTACCATTATTAAACATTAAATGTCGGGGAAGGATAAATACAATTATAAGGACTGAAATCGGCGAACGTGTAACACACTAAACCTAATAAACTGACATTACAAAAGTTGGTGCTTGTGTGGTTAGGTTAGGGTAGGGACAGCGTCTTCTCCTTTCGTATTGAAAATTTTTAATATTTGAGATTCAGTATTGTACAAATATATTATGAAAAAATATATAAATGAATGTAAATTATTAAAATTTAACCCAAAAAGTTTAAAATTGTAATAGAAATAAGAAAAATTGATTTCATGAAATATTGTAATAATAGTCTATCATTATATGTCAATTAGATCAAATTTTAATAATTTAAATTTATTTATGTGCTTTTGACATAAATTTATAATAATTTAAATTTCAATTATAAAAATTTTGATATAAAAATAAAAAAAAAAGGAAAAATTACTTAAAAATCTCTCAGTGTACAATTTATTGTCCAACTGTATTGAAGGATTCAGATTCCTAAATAGCCACAACTCTTCTTCAGTTACGTGGAATATATACAAATGTTTTCTATTTTGCACGGTTAAGGATAAGATAGTTCATAAGCATAGATAAGAGTTGCATTCGTTAAAAATAAAATGTATCACAGTAATTAGAAAACAAGTTAAATATTTTACTAATAAGCTTAATGCAACAAATTTACACTACAAAAAGGTCTTAAATATATATATATATAGATTTGTGGAATTGATACGAGAAAATTTTCAGTAATTTTTCCTGCAAAAGGGAGGTGAAGGGAAAAGATGAGATCCAGTCCCCATTTGTGTGGGCCAGACCCTGTGTTGCTGTCTCCTTCACGTGATAATTATTGTATGGCTAGTAAGGTTTTGTACAGAGTCGTCGTACCACTGGGGACCCATACTGATCCCTTCTTCGTCCTCTTGAAGCCCAGATTTCCAAACCGTGTTGGAGTATTGCAAGGGCAGATACAATGTTATGGTTCTCTGGATTGTAGAGGACAAGCTATTTATAGCGGCTTGACTTGAGATGATTGAGGCAATTGGATTCATGGATTTCAACACAAGTTAGGGCTTATTTCCACAATTGCTGCGGAAATCCATGCTATACACAGGGGACTCTAAGTTTGTCAACACCTTATTAGGGGTTGTTACCAACCTTTTTCGTATAATCATTTTTTTAAGGAAGTTGAGGTAAAATTCCTCTCACAGACTTATTTCGAATTGCGTACAATCACTTTAAATACTATGAATAGTAAAAATAATTAGTCAGATATTACACTTTTGAAAATATTTAGATATATGCTACACTCAAACTCGTTCTTCAGATGAATAAGTTTAAATTTTTACTCAACTCGTTCACCTGAAGAACGAGTTCAGTATAAATTCCCCGCCCACCCCCTCCTCCCCCACCCTAAATAAAAAAATTATTATTTTTAATCCATCCCCCAACAAAAAAAAGTATTATTTTTTAAATCCCTCCAACTAACCCTTTAGAAAAAATAAATCCCTACAAATTATTTTAATAAAAAGATGGACATGAAAAATAAAAAAATATTGCATTTATAATTTATACACTCTCTTACTTTTTGTAAAACAAGGTCATTTTTTAAAAACAAAATTGTTATGCTTTGGTTAACGATAGGACAATTATAATTTACTAATTTAGTAACAAAATTGTTTTACAAAAAATAATTAGGTACTTTTGGAGTATCACATCATTCATATTATCTCCAATAAAAATATTTCAATTGCCTTTTCTATTTATTGCATATCCAATAAAATTTCTTGATTATTTCTTTCTTTATAACTTATTCTAATATACATATGTAAAATCTAAAAGAGACAGATGGAATACTTCTATTCAAACCAAGTGAAGTCCAGAAATGCATGGTGCTTGTAACTACTCATCAAACCGTCAACGATTTGCCTTCATTCACCGACGTTAATATGGGCTCCGATAACAACACCACCATCATCCAAGCCACCATTGTCTTCATTCTTCATATCTTAATTTAAAAAAAATGATGGAGTATATAAATTATAAATTCAATAATTTTCATTTTCCATGTCCGTCTTTTTATCAAAATAATTTGTAGGGATTTATTTTTTTTCCTAAAGGGTTAGTTTGAAGGGATTTAAAAAACCCCCAAACTCGTTCACTTAGGGATATTTTAATAATAAAAAAAAAGATTCTCCAAATTCGTTCATCAGGTGAACAAGTTTAAATTTGTACTGAACTCGTTAAACTCGTTCACCTGAAGAACGAGTTTGACTGTAGCATATGGTTAAATATTTTTAAAAGTGTAGTATCTGACTAATTATTTTCACTGTTCATAGTATTTGAATAAAAAAAACCACTTAGAGATTATACACTTGTATCAAGAAGGCATTATATGTGCTAATTATTTAGCCCGACTGACTCATGACTTAAATCAAGATTATGCCATTCTAATGGCGCTACCAGTGGCTTATTTAGATCTGATAGTGATACGTTTTCAAAGAATACTAGGTGCACTGTATGATTAGCAGGGGCTTTTGTAAACCTGAAGTTTGCCTTTGTAATTCAAAAAGAGGTACGTACGCAAGATAAAGTAAAGAATAATTTGAAATAAATACTCTTTGATCATTTATTTGTGGAAACAAAAGTTTAACATTTTTAGAACTCATAGGAAAACATAAGAAAAAGAGTGGACATGAATTTATTTGTGCTTATGTCTCCAATAATGATATAATTGAAAGAGCGAAATAACCAAAAAGATAGAACCCGGGGGGGGGGGAACAGCTCGGCCCTTTAGTGTTTAATGTTTTTTATTTTCATGTGGATATATATAAATTTATATATATATGTATATGTATATGTAATAACGATCCACAATATATGTTATTTCTAAAAAGATTTATTAATCCATCATATAAATCATTTAGAGAATAATTAATAACTTTTTATCAATTTGCCCATATAATTAATGATTAAATATTGTTTTTTGTATTTCTTCTCCCATTCAAAGCCTCATTTTATATGGGTTAATGTTAAATTCTTTCAATTAAAGACAATTTAAATGAGTGTATTAAATACCATTTTTATTTTTAATAAATTACCTAAATAGTTAAAGTGATTGATACTGTAGACAGAATAGAATAGGGAGTACTACATAATATTGGAAAGTCTGGCAATTGACACACCGAATAGCTAAAATTGTACATGTTAATTACAAATAAACAACTATACCAATAAAATGGAAGTGTAAATAACTAAATATTTTTTTTTTATTCTTCTCCAAAGCATAAAATCGTACAACGAGTATTTACAAGTTTGGAGGGGACGGATTCAAATGAATCACATCTATCTCATCTTATGCTCTAATCAGAGTCTCACATATGAAGAGTGAATCGATAACGGTTATCTGGTTGAGCATTTGTTAAAGACAAAGCAGTAGCTGCAATATGTTTTGAACTCAACCCAGCCACTTCAATCTGATCTGCCTGGGATCCATGCTCAATGTATCTGTCTGGTAGTGTCATGGCTCGCCACTGCAAAAACAATCCAACAAATTAATCTCCTTTGCCTTACCAAAGCACACCATTAAAATAATAATGTGAAAAAGAAAGGGGGAAAAATCGTTGAATAGTCCATCTTTAAAAAGTTTTATAAGAGAAAGATTTAAATTTAAGTACCTGTACTTTCTATATATAAAATCATAAACATATAAACACCTTATGAGCATAAAAGCATATAAACCTTGCCTAACCAATAAAATTTTTAAATAGCGATTTTTTTAGCTATTTTCTGAAAAAAATAAAACTAAGATAGATTGATTCAGGGGGTTAATTAATTACCTTGAGATTTCCATCGAGCAGTCCATTTAGGCCGAGGAACTGGGAAACATGAGAGCCAAATCCTCCAATGGATCCTTCTTCAACGGTGATAAGAACTTCATGCTCTCTGGCTAGCTGCTTCATCAGTTTCCCATCCAAAGGCTTGCAGAATCTGGCATCAACCACAGTGGTTGAGATTCCTTGAGCTTCAAGTAACTTTGCAGCTTCCATGCAGCTCTGAACCATTGTTCCATATCCCACAAGTGCCACTCTGCTTCCTTCCTTCAATACCCTTCCTTTCCCAATCTCTAGTGGGGTGCCTTTGTTATCTTGGGGAAGAAGGGTTCCTATGCCATTTCCTCTTGGGTACCTAAAACAGCTAGGGCGGTCGTCTATGACCGCGGCCGTCGCCACCATGTTCATGAGCTCGGTTTCATCGGAAGGAGCCATGACCACCATGTTTGGCAGACAAGCCATGAAAGTTGTGTCAAAGGCTCCACAATGAGTTGGACCATCAGCTCCCACAACCCCGGCTCTATCCACCGCGAATCTCACCGGAAGTCTTTGAAGGTCCACATCATGTGCTACCTGCAAAGTCACCAGCACCATCATCAGAATTTTAAAGCGATGGATCAAAGGTACAAAATCTCGATGCAAGTCCTATCAAATTACTTTAAACTATTTTGATACCTGATCAAAACCCCTTTGCAGAAACGACGAGTAAATTGCACAGAAAGGCTTGAGTCCTTCGGCTGCAAGGCCGGCGGCGAAGGTAACGGCGTGCTGCTCTGCTATGCCGACATCGAAACATCTCTCGGGGAAGCGCTTTTGGAATAAGTTAAGTCCAGTGCCTCCTCCCATCGCAGCATGGATGGCAACAATTCTATCATCATCCTCAGCTTCTACTATGAGAGAATCAGCGAAGTACTGAGTGTAAGAACGAGTGCTTGTTTTGGACTTCATTTGCTTCCCTGACTTGGGATCGAACTTCACAACACCTACACATAAATAGAACAGTTCCATTATTGAGCTTATTATTTTATCGTATGTATACACACAGAGAACTTTAAGAGAGGGGAGGAAGCTAGCAAGCAATGTATATAATACCATGCATCTTGTCTGGTGCTGATTCAGCAGGGGCATAGCCTTTTCCTTTCTCAGTGATTACATGAATTAGAACAGGTCCTATGTTTGGCATGTCCTTGATTTTCTCAAGAACATGAACAAGGTCTTCTACGTTATGGCCATCCACTGGACCGATATAGTACATCCCAAGCTCCTCAAACAAGCAAGCACTTTGACCACTCACCATTCCTCTCATATACGTATCCAATTTTGCCGCGATATCATGTGTTTGCCCTCCAATTTGCTTGGTGATTCCCTGTCATTTTTTTTTTGTTACCATGTATTAGCTTTTAGAACATAGATAATATATATATAATCACATGGGTGGATCCCATCATGCTTCAATCATTATATTATTGACCCCCCCCCCCACCCACACAAAAAACAAAACACGCGCACACGCACCCACCCACCCACAAACAACATAAGATGAAAGTATGACTATACTGGCCGTGGCCTTGTAATTTACCTTGGCAGCTTCACGCAGTTGATGGAACTTTCTGCTGGTTTGTAGTCTTGTGAGGGCTTTGCTCAGAGCTCCAACCGGCCGAGCAGGGCCGTCCACGGTGGCAGTGGGAAGAGAGACTTGTTCATTGTCATTTAAGATTATGATCATGTTGGTATCAAGAAAACCAGCATTGTTCATTGCCTCATATGCTTGTCCCGCAGTCATTGCGCCGTCACCTATCACCGCAACCACCTGGTTCTCCTTCCCCATCAAGTCCCTCGCAACCGCCATGCCTAAGGCGGCGGAAATACTGGTGGAACTGTGACCAACTCCGAAGGCATCGTGAACACTCTCGTCCCTCTTGGGGAATCCGGCGAGTCCACTTGTCTGTCGAATAGTGTGCATTCTTGATCTTCTTCCAGTCAAGATCTTATGAGCGTAAGCCTGATGGCCAACATCCCAAATGATCTTGTCCTGAGGAGTGTTGAAGACATGGTGGAGCGCAACGGTTAGCTCCGCCACACCGAGGCTGGAGCTCAGATGGCCTCCGGTCTTTGAGACAGTGTGAACGATTTCTTCTCTCAGTTCATCGGCAAGCGCGCTGAGCTCCTGAGGGGATAGATTCTTCATTTGAATTGGGTAATTGATGGTGTCCAAGATCGGAGTAGAAGGTTTGTCTCCACAGAAATTCAGAGGCGTCGTCAACTTTCTTGGTTCCAATGGTTTGTCTTCTTCACCAACACTACTGCCTCCTGCTGCTGAAGCAGCCATCATTATCACTCTGTTCATCTGAAAATCAAACAGAAGCCAAATAAAAAAAAATGTCACCATCTTAGACAACTCTCCAATAATCAACAAAGTGGAAAATTAGTTTGAAATTATTCATTGATCTAATGTTATATAATCATACACTTTGCGGCTTAGTTGGAGAAATTTTGGTTCGGAGTGAAAGAGCAGAGTTGTTATCCTGAGAATAGTGTAGTGAAAGGAAACCGGTGCTGAGAACAGAGGAAGCCATTGCTGAGTGGTTTAGAGAGAGAGAGAGAGTTTGCAGAAAGCTTGTGTTATATTATGTGTTAAGGAAGAAGCAGAAGGAACGACCTTGCTTGAACAGGATCTGTTCTATAGGTTCGTACCACTGAATCCTTGAATTTCAAGAAGAAGCAGAAGAAGAAGACTGGAAAGATTGTGGGTTGAGGTAAGAGTTGAAGGTGCTGAGCAGAAGGATAATTTCAGTGCTATTTATAGAACCGATCAATGTTGGGCGCGTCGCACAGTTCATGTTTTGACCGTTTCCGGTAACAACCATAAGTACGATTTTTAATTTTCTTAAATAAAAACTGAATATCATTTAACAAACAAGAATTTTCTAGCTTTTGGGAAGAAAAAAAATAATTGCTGTCGACTAATTATTACATATGTACTAAAAATACCCTTATCCTCCCTCTCTCATTTATTTAATAATATATTTTTTTTATCGAAATCATATATTTTAATTTTACAAAATATATTTAATCATGAATTTTTGTAAATATATACATATTAATTATTAATTAGTTAAATAAATAATAAATTGTTTTTACATTTGCAGATATATATATATTTTTTTATTATTTTAAACAAAAACATAAATTAAAATTTGCTCTGTGTGTAATTATTATACTGGCTCATAACTTTTTGATGATCTGTACATATAAAAAGTAACCCTAATAACAACTATTCAAACATTTTTATTTTATTAAAATGTTTTTTTGGTCAAATTTATTATACTCAAAATATGTTTTATAAAATCATTTTTATCAGTTTTTTAAAAGTCAATCCAATAAATAATTTCGGAATCTCTCCGTGGCACTGGCACATCATCAGCTGGCGCAGATTGTGACAGGGTTAGTAGGTAAAATAAATAAATGATAAATAATTGAACGCGGTGTTGGGCCTTAGCAAAGTGACAGTTTTTTTCAGTTTATTTATTTATAATTATAGTAATAGGAGGATAACATTCACGTTTTAAGTATTGATACAAAATAATCTTATATATATATATTAAGTGTATATATATATATCTAGGAATTCTTATTCTTATTATTTACGAGCAATTACTTCTTCCTGTCTCAATTATAAAAGAAAAAGTAATTGTGATTTTATTGGATTTAAGTTCTCTTTGGAGAAATGAGCTGTCTTTGTTGTGGAAATAATTTTTCTTTGAAAAAACTTCCTTACATAACAAATACACAACATTTGGAACTAATAGTTCACAGCCAACTACTGGTAAATGCACAAACTTTTAAAAGCCAAATTAGTTAAAATTGTACCATATTACTTTAATAAACGGTCCTCCTTTTGAGTTGTATTATTACCTCCCACTTATAATACAAGTAATAGTTAACTAATTCATGAATATTAATAAAATTAATTAAACTAGTTACTTGTAATAATATAGTATGGGTTTTCCAAATATGTCATCTTTAAAAATATGCATTGGAATTACCCTTCGATAGAAACCATCTTAACATGTGCAATCAGTATGGATGCTTTAAGTTAAAAATTATAATTTAAAAGATAATATAAATTTAAGTCTTATACTTAGAACTAAAGTAGATATCTATAACCTCATTTCTTTAATACAAGAATCAATTGACTTCTTCTAAAATATTGAGAAATTTAATTAACTGAAATATTTACCATTTTTCTTTAAATTAATTTGTTGTATTTATAAACCGATATATAATTTAATAATACATATAAATATTTTAAAAATACACGTTATAATTAAGTAATTTATTTAACTATTTCAATCTATACAAAAAATTGTAATGACACAAGCGAGACATGTTGCATTCATAGTTTTCTCTTTCACCGTCCACCTCTGTAACATCTTTAGTGGAGAGGCAAACATAATAGCTGGGCACCCATTTAACCTAACTGCTATAATATCTCTAGTCATTCTCAATTGTTTCCTAATCTTAATCTCATTGGTCCTTAAAAATAGTGCCAAGTTAAGAGTTAATTAGGTTGCATTGGAATTATCCCTCGATGAAAACTTTTTTAACATGTATAATCAATTTAAGTCTTATACTTAGAATCAAATTAGATATTTACTACCTCCGTTCTTTAATATAAGAACCAATTGACTGCTTTTGAAAGATTATCGAATTTAATGAATTGAAATATTTATAATTTTTATTGAAACTAATTTATCCAACTTATAAATCGATATATAATATAATAATGCATATAAGCATTTGAAAATACATATTATGGTTAAATAATTTATTTAACCTTTTTAATATTTTCAAAAAAAATTTGACGAGTAGCTCTTATAAAAAAAAAAATGTAGTGCCACAAGTCAAGACATGTTGCTTTCATAGTTTTCTCTTTCACCATCTACCTCTGTAATGTCTGTAGTGGAATAGCAAACATAGTCTTGAGAACACATTTGAACCTAACTGCTATACTATATCGAGTCATTCTCAATTGTTTCCTAATCTTAATTTCATTGGTCCTAAAATATAGTGCTGTTAAGAGTTATAAGTTGCAAAGTCCAATTTAATTATGTGATTTCCGTGTCTTACGTGTTACTATTATTAATTACTACGCGTTTTCTTAAGGATAGGTCACGACTCACGATCTCTTCTCGTACCTTATCCTCATATCACTTTTTTTTTTTTGGCCACTACCTTATTATTCTCACTTTAAATTAATTACCTGCCATTGAATAATTTGGGATTCTGAGATTCTGTATGTTGATTACACCCCTTTTTTGTGTATAACTATTCAAACATAAATTGGTCTCATCACAAACGTTTTTAATTATTTATAATACTTTTTTTTCCCTTTTTCCGACCTTAAAAAATTCAGCAATTCTTGAATTTTCGTTGCTGAAAACGTAATATTAGTATTATTCGCTCCTTTATGTCCTCTGTATACATCTAAAAAGTGTTCTTCATCATTTTACTCGTATTTAATATGGGTGGTGAGGGAAAATAAAAATTAATTGATTTTTAGAGGGTTTAATGTAGTTAATAATTAAAGTATTATTACAAATTACTTAAATTTATGATAAGTTTAAGGTCATTGTACTATTTTTATCGATAGACGGAAACAATATAAAAATAACTTATATTTCAAATACGATAACAAATTTCAAACATATACAGAAGAAATATAAATTGAGTTTTCCACTTGATATATACAAGACGACATAAACACGTTTAACATGAAGTATAGAATTATTCATATATGAATTAACATGCACACATAATTATCATGTGCATTATTCTCACGTACGTAATTATCATGTGCAATATTTATGCTTTTAATTAATTGATCTTGTATCAATAAATAAAGGCATTATTGAATATTCTTCATCTGTATCTATACTATTAAAAAAGTCTACCAATATTATTAGGTGTTAAAGTGGGAAATGTATTAATTACGTAGAAGTAGAATAAATTTTGAATGCTGAAGATTTGATTGATAAATGAGCAAAACGAAGGTGGGACGAAGGGAAGTGAAGTGGGTACGTGGAATTAATTATCTGGTTGAGAATAATAATAATAATATTTACTGAGGTGGGAACTAATTTATTATTAGGATTGAAAAAAAATGTCGGAACGTGTAACACACCAAACTCAAATATACGAAGATTCCAAGAAACAACTATGATTGATATGTGTCATCTGTGTGGATGAGATTTGAGATTATATTATGTCCCCACAATATATTAATATCAATATTTAATAATATATATACATATAAAATATTGTGATGCAAATGACCTCACATGAGCATCTATAGCATAATCTAGTGCCCTCAAAGGTATATTTGCTGTAATTTTTTCTAGAGTCTTAAGGCTAAAAACATTAGCTTTCCTTTGTCTGCAATAGATCCTCCATGGGAGGATGTTCATCTGATGGTACTCCTAGTGTTTGTTTCTCAAAGCGTTATAAAAATTACATTTATTTAAATTGAGATAAAATTCATTTTATATACTTATTTTATAAACAGTAAATCACATTAAAAAGGTAGCTCTCAACACTAATTCAAAATCATAGTTTTTGTGGAAACGGAGTTCTTGAAAGAAATTCTCTTATAAAGAAATATTTTTTCTTTTAATAAATTCAATTTCAAAATCAAAGCAAGAGAGTGTACGTCATGGTTTGAAACCAAAATTTTAACATACGTGTGGGTGAAACGAGAGATCACAATCCTCCTTCACGTGATGATAAACAGCGTGTTGCACAATTTCATCGCACCCCGGTGTGCCCACACCCTGGAGTATGAACAACGGGACAAGTCAACTTTTTGGTTGCCTTCTGGCGGGAGCTATAGGGGTCTTGACCAATTCCTGGTTGAGTCAACAAATCTGACTAATTCGGATCAAACTATGGATGGATTCATTTAGGAGGTGATCCCACCATCCATCGGACTTGGTTTCGGTGCTAACCAAAAAGTTAGCTTACCCTACTCATCCTATAAATAAATCTGGACCATTGACAAAGCTCTAATTTCAATCCTTTATTTATATTTATTTTTTATTTATTAAATTTTGATTCATTAAATTTATTTTTTATGCAAAGTTTGTGAGCCACGTATATCAGAAAGCCTACCAGTCATTTGCAGTTTTTCTTGACTACATTAACACAGCCTTCGCATTTCTTATCCATCATGTATTTCTTCCATATAACGATAACCTTTCAAATATTAAATCTAAATAGCCTTCAGCGGGATTTAGATATTTTCATGCATTCAATACTCCAATATAATTACAGAAGTGTGGAAATGGTACAGATCTTAGCATATCAAACTGCAAAACACCACAAGCAGAATTAGTTTAAGGATCAACAATGATAAATTATTCAATATAATTTGTGTCTTCTTGCTTTAAAATTTTCTAATTTTAGTGTACCAGTTTTTAAGAATTTAATTAACCATTGAAGTGCTTAATTATTTAATTTTATTTAATTATTACATATCATTTTTTGTACATTAATTATTAATTATTACATATCTATATGTAATAATTACCTCCGCACTAAAGATGCCTAGGAGAGAGAAGATGAATCAAAATTTAATGAATAAAAAATAAATATAAATGAAGGGTTGAGATTAGAACTTTATTAATGATCAAGATTTATTTATAGGATGAGTAGGATTGGCTAACCTTTTTGGTTAGTACCGAAATCAAGTCCCCATCAATGTGTTGCATTCCCAAATGAAGTTGGAATAACTCATAACAATTGCTCCAAGAGCTCGGAAGTAAGCTATATGCACACATGATATGCTAAATAATTGTTGGACCAATAGGTGAAGATAATAACACCAATTATTCGAATTCCTAGGGAGCCTGATTTCCTTAGCAAGTATTTAATGCTTAGACGGAGAATTAATTAGTTAAAGACCGCTCAAATCTAATTTAGACGGTTCAAATTTAAATTTTTTGAAAAAAAATTGAGATTTTTTTTTATTTTATATTATATATCTACCAAAATAGATTTTTTTTTAAAAAAATTAAACTTTAAAAAAAATTAAATATAGATCATCCAAAATAGATATGAACGATCTAAATATAGTTAACTCTCCCCTAGAGTACTTGGTAGGGTAACTGTTTTCATCACTAGATGAAGGAAGCTATCTTTAAAAAACTAAAAGGCTTCCATCACCATCTCCATCAAATTCTTCATTTTTATTTTCAAAACTATCTTTAAAAAACGAAAAGTATGCGTAACTGTAATATTTTGTAAGTTCATTGGTAATATGACAAATATAGACACTAGTGCAAAAATAAATTTTTAAACCACATAAAAATCACATTTTAAACCGTATGTAGACGCGGTTTAGATAAGATCCATTTAAAAAATGAGGTACCTTAAAATTTATTTTTTAGACCGCATCTAAATTACAGTTTAAAAAAGTAAATGTGAGGTAAAAAAATCTCTTATTTATGGTTTTTTAGGCAAATACTGTGAACAGTATTTTTTTTAGCCAAATGCTACACTTTTGAAAATATTTAGGTAAATGTTATAGTCAAACTCGTTCTTCAGGTGAATGAGTTTAAATTTATACTGAACTCGTTGACCTGAAAAACGAGTTCAGTACATCTTTTTTTTATTACAAAAATCCTCAAACTCGTTCACCAATTTGGGGGTGGATGTGGGCCCCACGTCCCCAACCACTCCCTCTCCAAATAAAAAAAATATTTTTAAATCCATTTTCAGCAAAAAAAATTATTTTTTAAATCCTTTTAAACCAATCCTTTAGAAAAAAAAAATAAATCCTTACAAATTATTTTGATAAAAAGACAGATATGAAAAATGAAAAATATTGCATTTATAATTTACACACTCTCTCATTTTTTGAAGCATCACATCATTCATATTATCTCCAATAAAAATATTTCAATTGTCTTTGTAATTTATTGCATATCCAATAAAATTTCTTGATTACTTATTTCTTTATAACTTATTTTAATATACATATATAAAATCTAAAAGAGATAGATAGAATACTTTTATTCAAACCAAGTAAAGTCCGGAAATATTTGATGCTTGTAACTACTCATCAAACTATCAACGATTTGCTTTCATTCATCGATGTTAATATGGGCTCCAATAACAACGCCACCATCGTTCAGGCTTTCATCGTCTTCATTTTTCATATATTAATTGAAAAAAGTAAGAGAGTGTATAAATTCAATATTTTCATTTTTCATGTCTGTCTTTTTATTAAAATAATTTGTAGGGATTTATTTTTTTTAAAAGAGTTAGTTTGGAGGGATTTAAAAAATAATTTTTTTTATTTGGGGAGGGGGAGGGGTTGAGGGGATGTGGGGCCCACGTACACCCCAAACTCGTTCACTTGATGAATGAGTTTAGAGATTTTTTAATAAAAAAAAAAGATGTACTGAACTCGTTCTTCAGGTGAATGAGTTCAGTATAAATTTAAACTTTTGACTGTAACATTTGTTTAAATATTTTCAAAAGTATATTATTTGGCTAAAAAAATACTATTCACAATATTTGCCTAAAAAAACCCTTATTTATTCTATAATTGAGACCTTTTAGACCGCATATGAAAACATACAGTCTAAAAGATGCACTTTTAGGGGGTCTAAATAACCATATATTTTTAGAGACCGCATGTTATATATGTAGTTTAAAAAGAAACATTTAAAAAAAATTAAATATGCGTTATGCCTCCTGATTCCACAAGAACAATTTCAACCACAATTTTCTGCTTCAAAGCTTGTACTGAAAAAGTGACCAAGGCAGAGACTAACTCTCAGATGAAGAAAAACGTTGAAGCTTAAATGGTGAGGAACGTGATATTGGAGAAGGAGAAACAAGAACTCAGACAAGATAACTTTCTTCCACCCCCAACACCCACTTCACTTGAAGCTCCTTTGCATAAGAGCCTTACGAACTGGGCATTCTTGAGTTGTTGTAATTTATAGAAGTTTTAGCGAAAAAGACATACAAGTGAGGAAGAGGAGCCGAATGTCATCTGGGAATAGCAGTCGTGGTTGGAGCCATAGCCCACACCCAACATGTCATACTATCGTTTGAAAAATCCAATACGGTCGGCAACCCTCGAGTTGTGACCTCCACGACACTCCAGCTAGCCCTCTGTTGATGATGTTAGTGATGGTTTCATATCTAGGATGTTGACCCGCCGCCCTGTCAACATCGGAGGGTGTCCATCTCCCCGTGATGATGTATTGGCATCGGAGGACAAGAAATTTGGACCTAACAATGGAATTTTTAAGCCCCACGATCACACATTGTACCTTTGTGTCTAACCATGCAATACTTGGGATCTTTTCTAGAAACTGTTTATCCATCAAAATTGTTACATATGACGGCTCAAATCAATCACATATAAAAAACAAAGTCAAAATCAGAAATTTGAGAAGTGTGTGCCTATTCTAACACATAGGATGGTTTGTGGTTGGTGCACAGAAGAAAGGCAGTTAAGAAAATGGCGAGGGCTATCTTGTGAGGGAAAAGGTCAACAGCGAGGGCTATGTTCATGCCGGCACAGCCGTGTCTGACGAGAACCACCTGCTCATCACAGGCAGGGGAGGTCGTCCAACAATTCAATAGAGGGTCAGAGTAATCCAAGAGGGAACAAAGGCCTTCAATTTTGGCGAGGTGGATGCCGGAAGCCGCCAGGTCCACCACCGAAACGCGATGGTCGATGGATTCTAGACGCGACTTGAGCTTGTACCAACACCAAGCTTCATGGTGAAAACTGTGAACCAGAATGTACCCCTTGCTTGAAGAGAAAATAAGGGAAGAAAGAAAACTGGGAGAGAAAATGAGGGGAGAAATGAGTTTTCCCCTACTTGTATGGGAGAGAAAAAGTTGGAGGAAGGAAAAGTTGGAAAGAAAATGGGGTGTGGGTCCTACTATATTTTCTCTCCAACTTTTCTCTCCATACATGGAGAAAAAATTGAGAGAAAACTATTTTTCCTTATCTACCCACATGCTTTTTACTACTTTTTCATTTTAAACCATTAAAGTTAACATTTAACTTTTTTAAAATTCTGATTATAATTTTTTTTATAAGGATGATCTTTAAAATAAATATATTCTAATATCTAATTTATTTTTAATTGTTTATTAAAACCCCATAACCTTAAAAAATATGATATATTTTTATCTAAATTATTTTTTTGAAATATAATAACATGAACACATATATTTAATAAATAATTTGATTTTAAATTATTTAATGATATTAATATTATTATAATTTTTCATTAACATATTTAATTTACTATTATACTTGATATATTTTAAGGATACTTTATTATTCAACTATTTACCAAAATATTTTTATCTAAGGATATTTTAGTCATTTAACTATTTACTCATTTTTTTTCCTTTCTATTTTCTCTCGTCCATCCAAGTAAGATGAATGATAATATTTTCTCTCCACTTTTCTTTTCTCTCCATTTTCTCTCCTCCCAACTTTTCTTCCCATCCAAGCGGACCAGAACGTGCGTGAAACGGGTTGTTTGAATTTTAAATTTTAATAGCTTGGATGCGGTATAATTTCTAAATTTTAACAATATTTTCAAAATAAATGCAGTATACAAGATTTTCTTTTTAAACCGCACCTAGTAACAACCTCTTTTAGAGGTGCGGTCTAAAGAAAGGATTTTTTAGTCTGCATTTCTAAATAATTAAAAATTTATATACTTATTTATAAAAATGATATTGATCATATTTTTTATATATAATCTTTTAAATATGGTTTAAAAGAGGCTATTTAAATAATCATTTTTTTACTGGTGAGATACACACAAATAGATATGTAGAATCTATGAATATAAAATCACGTGAAGATGACTTTAGGGATAAGTGAAGAGACTGATATGAATGTACATACTCGTCTAAAGAATAAGCTTTCCACCATTAACTGTGAGAAATAAAATGAAATAAAAATAATTTTTAAAAACTATTTTTATATCTAAAAGAGTTAATGAAAATTCATCATCATCATCAATAAGAAATAATTTTTAAAAAAACTCTTCATCCAGTGTAAATGAAGCAAAATTTCAATTTTTTTTTGCCAATAGGAGACCATTAAAAAAAATGTGTGGACGGAAATGTATTCATACTGGTTTCTCTCTCCAATAATGGATGAAACATTTAAGTTTTTTGATATGTCAATTAGTTAGATCCAATTGGAGCAGCTTTTCTAAGTATGTTTACGGATTCAAATTGGAAACCTTATGTTAATCAAACTAAAAACCATTCCACTATGACTAACACCAAACCTACGATGTGGATATGGAACATTAAGTTTTGATACTTTGTGCACAACTTCATCGTACCACAGTGAGTGGGACCCATCATGCCACACACTATGAAGTATGAACTCCGGCGAGCTGTCGGTGTCTTGACCAATTCTTCGTTGAATCAAAGAATCGGATTAAATTATGGTAGGATTAATCTACGAGGTGACCCTACCATCTATGTGTCGCATTCCCAAATTCGGTTGGAATAGTTCATAACAATTGCTCCAAGAGCTCCGAAGTAAGCTATATATGCATGCATGATATGCTAAATAATTTTTGGACCAATAGGTGATGAAGACAATAGGGCCCCCCGGGTTGGGGGGGGGGGGTTTTGGTTTTATCTTCGTAGTAAGCATTTAATACTTTGAAGGAGAGTTAATTAGAATTAGATTGTTTAGATCTAGTTTAGACAGTCTAAATTTGATTTTTTTTAAATGACAATTAATTAAATAAAAATTATTTTTTTAAAAATAATAATTAAAATACTATTTTTATTTTAGTTTATATATTTACTGGAATAAATTTTTTAAAATATGGATTTTAAAAAAAATTAAACATTACCCGCTCAAATTAGATGTTGATAGTTCAGATCTAATTAACTCTCTCTGCTATGAAAAACTAAGTATGCGTCACTGTAATATTCTAATATGGCAAACACACAAACACGCAAGTAGAATCTATAAATATAGAAATACGTGTACTTGGAAAAAAAAATATAGAAATACATGAAGATGACTTTAGGGATAAGTGATCAGACAGATATGAATGTGTGTGATACTCATATAAAGAATAAGTTTTCCACCATTAACTACGAAAAATAAAATAAAATAATTTTTTAAAAATATGTTTAAATCTAAAAGAGTTAATGAAAATTCATCATCATCATCAATAAAAAATAATTTTAAACAACTCTTCGTCTATTGTAAATGAAGCGAAAAATTTTAATATTTTTTTCCAATAGAAAAACATTAAAAAATGTGCGGACAGAAATTTATTTATGTTGGTTTCTCTCTCCAATAATGAAAGAAACATTAAGTTTTTTGATTCAATCAGTCATTTCTAAATATTATTAAATCCAATTGAAAGTAGCTTCTCTAAATATGCTTACAGATTGAAACTTGAAACCTTATGTTAAACTGAGTAAAGTCCATTCCATTATGAGTGACACCTATGATGTGGATATGGAACATTAAGTTGTGATACATGATATAAAAGAATTCTAATAACCCAACTTATCTATAAATTATGAATAACATAATTTATTTATGAATTATAAGTGATGGACAACACAATTTGGAAACAATAAATATTTCCATAAAAGTTACCTTGGCGACTAAGTAAAAGTTACCTTTAATTAAAGCAAAATAGCACTAAGTAGGGTTTTGCAAATATAAAATTAGACACACACGGTAGTTTGATGGAGGGATGGCATGGGGATCAAGGCGACATGGAGCAAGGAACCCAAGCTCAAGGATGGAGGTTTAATGTCTCAAAAGACACATTACAAGGCATTGGAGGCCCGATGACAAGAACAAGAACTAAAGCTATAAAGACAACCTTGAATTGCCTTATAACAGAGCTTAAAAAGTTAGAGCACATTCATTTGGAAGAGACATCTTTTAATATGATCAGCAAAAACCTAAGAATGGTGATTACGTTGTTATAAGCCCCCACAAGTTGTTGTACAAGGCTCATGTAGTGTCCAGATTGAAGAATTCACCCAACACATCATGTGTCAAACATGTGCCTTAGAGGAGGAGCATAAGTGACGTCTAAAATCCCTCAAGAAGCATCTAGAAAACATCCTTATACATCAAATCATATGAAATTTCGTTTTTGAATATTTTCCTATTTTGTTTGCATTAAATAAGATGTTTGGTTAAATATTGTTTTTTACTTCAAGATTAAGTAGTTTCCTTATTTGTTTAGACTTGAATGGTGCCAATCACATCAATCAATCATCATAAGACATCTTTATAAAATTTATGAATTAGGGTTTAGAATTCTAGAATGTTCCATGGTAGCTTAAATATATGTTGCGTTTTGTATTGAATTTTCAGATTGGAATAACATTTGTTTTGAGAATTATATTCTCTTATGAGCTTTGCTTGCATCCTCGTATTGTCGTGTGAATACCCTGACAGTATCAAGGGTTGATCATCCTTGTGTTGTTATTATAGTTAGGGTTGTAAGATACATGTTCTCTTAAGGTTATAGCTATGATCATTGTCTCGATTTTTTTACTTATTTCTAGCCAATCCATTTTCGATCTTATATCATAGTTACTAGAGTAGGGAATTAGGGCCGGCCCTACAGGGCTTAGGGCCTAAACAGGCCGGCCTGTTTAGGCCCTACTCCCTAATTTCCCTAAAATTTCCAGGCCCGGCCCTCGAAAGGTCGAGCCGAGGGCCAGCCCGCGGGCCTGAGGCCCTTTTAACTTTTTTTTATTTATAAAATACAACATTAATTTTAACACTAATACAATTCCCTTACTCAAAAACATAGAAAGTCATATCTAATTATTTAAATAACTACATCGACAATAATAAATACTCTGAAGGTATTAAACTTAAGTTCACAAATCATACAACATAAGCTTCTTTCTTAATCAATCTTCATCACTATCTTTAATTTCAAGGACAGTTGAATTTGACTGAGCTTCATTAGGAATTGGCTCAGAAGGCTCTGCTCAGCGAGGTGAAAAATATCAAGTATTTCATCCATAACACCACCACCACCACTACCATTTTCGGTCTTTGGCAAAGTTGGACATGAAAATTGTTTTCAGTAGTAGTCATATGATTTATAATTAGAAATAAGAAGATGTTTAAATGTTATTAATGTAATAAATAAAATGATAGAGTAAATGTTTACATTCATTCCCCAATTTTACTGTTCGACACCTAAGTTTGTCGGTAATGGGCCAACCCACGGGTCATGGGTCGGCCCATGGGTCACATGTATGTTTAACATATTTTCACTTTATTCAAATAGTTCAAGTTAAAATAACATATTTTTAATTTTGGTCTTTAAAAAATAGTTTGTATATGACAAATAACATAACAAGTTTGATATTAAAATTGGAAAGAATAAGAATTGAAGGAGTGAAAATATGTATGTGTCTTGTGTTTGTCTTTATATAGCACATATAATAACTGAAAATAAGTATTTGACTTGAAAAGATTCTTTTATAATTTGAAGGAAAAGAGGAAGTTGTTATAATATAATACATTAGATAAACGGTAAGAAAAATATACAAAGACATTTTTTTTAAAGTAAAAAAAAAAAGTTGGCGGGCCTAAACGGGCTGGCCCTTTTAGGCCCGACTCCATTTTTGATACTAAATTACAGGCCCGACCCTCGATTTAAACGGACTTAATCGGGCCGACCCGACGGGTTCGACCCATTTTCCCAACTCTAATAGTTACTATGCAGTATGTACTTACCAAACAAATTAAAGACTGATTGAATTATATATATATATATATAGTCAAGCTTATAAGCGTGAATATATCAACATACACGTTGCATCTTCCGTGTTATTTTTTTTTATATCGAAAGATCTGATGACTCTTGGATATATTCAATTAATCCACATTCACAACTTGGATTAATTAATTAATAGTAATAAACACAACTTAATTAATTAATGTGGCCTCAAGAAGTCGTGTCATCATCATTGATTTCACACACTTTCGATCGTCCAAATCATAAGTAGCTGTTGATGCATGATATAAACGTGCGAGCACGTTTATTATTCTTTATATCGTAAAAAATAATTGGCAAAGACACACCTGCAAACGAAAATGGCGTCAGTGATAGTGAGTCCAGGTCTCAACCCACCCAATTTATTTACGCACATTTTTAATATTCAGGAAATTAATTATTGATGGCGAAGGATGTAAATAAATTAAACTCGTTCTGGATATAGCCTGCAAAAGTGCTGTGATCCCCATGCTCGTCCCTGTAATAACTAGCTTACAGACAGTGAGATCATGATTGGATTGGATTGGATTTGGCTGTATAAAGAACATATGAATCATTTTAAAGAAAAAATATGATTTTTTTTTTAAAAATGTAATCTCTCTTTTATTTTCAATTGAGATGAGACCACAAATTGGGTATGTCATATTAGCAAAGTAGTCTAGTGGGGATTTAAATCGCATATTCGACTAATAATAATTTGTTTGGATTAGCTTTTGAAAAGTAATTGTATGAGAGAAATTTTGTCTTGATTTGTATGAAAGTAATTCTAAAAGGTTAATAAACAAACCCTAAAATCTGTTGATGAGTTGGACCCATACTCTATGAATGAATTTGATGGTTCATCTTTGAAGAAAGAATTTGTGAGTTTGTTGTGTTCTGTGGAGGTATGACGTAATTTTCAGGTTCCAACAGAACATCATCGTATTCTGGATTTGGGTAAATACCAAAGCTGTATGTGTGATGGTTGTCTCTGCATTGGATCATGTCAATATGTATCTTAGCAATCAGATTCAAGAATTACATTCTTGAAACCTGAATCCAAACTAGTCGTAAAACCTAAAGCAGAAAGAAATGGTGATGAAATACAATATTGTATTAATGTAATCTGGAGATTGGATCTACTCTCCTACGTACTCTGCTGCCTCATTCTTTACTCATTTTCTTCCTATTTCTCTTATTTTAAACACGTTGTATAATTTTATTAGTTTAGAAGTGAAACCAATATTCATTTTTTGATAAAAAAACGAATACTCTTTTTTTGTTTTGCCAACTACAAAAACCAATACTCTATATGCAACTCTTGAAAAAAAAAAATTAAATAATGTATGTCACAGTTTGGGCTTTAGAAACATCAATAAGTTTAGATATTAGTTACTCTCTTCCATCTTTTTCTTTCTGCTTTTTTAGATACTTTGGGAAGAATTCTATTAGTCCTATTTATCTAAAACATATTGTTTTATAAAAAAAAACTATCAGGAATTGGATCTATCGAAATAATGTTAGTTTTTCATAACATAGCAAATTAATGTTTAAATTCTCATTGAGAGATGTGCTTATATTATTGTTTGAAACATGATTGCCTCAAATAAAAAAATACATGTGTTTTAACAAAAAATATTTTTATATAAAAAATATGATTGCCATTTTTTAAATGCAAACTGACCAACCCAACAACCTATCAAGTTGCTATGCCTAGGGCTATTAAAAAAAAAATACCCGGCTTAGGTAAACTCGGTCAAACCCAAAGAAATCCAATCCAGTCTAACCTGATAAAGGGGCTCGAACAAAAAATGGATTAAACCAGACCAATCCAATCATCAAATCAGACCAGGTTTCGGGCTGACACTTTAGACCAAATGGTATGGTGTGAACCATATCTACATTTATTTTTTTGAAAATATATTTTTTTTCAGCGCCTTATCTCCCTCTCACGTTTTCCTTTTCCCTTGTCCTTGCCTCCTCTTTTCCAACTTTCCATTGACCCATCCCATAGATTCATCTTGTCATCTACCTAATCACTCATTCACTCCCTCTCCCTCCCCACAGCGTCAATCATCATCTTGGTTTAAGCTCCTCTTCTTCTCTATTCTTCCCCTCCATCAGTTCCTTCTGCTCCCTGTTCTCTCCAATATCTCATCTCAAAATCAGCTTTATCTTATATCTCATATCTTTTGTTCGACTTGTCCATGGGCACGCTGCCACAAAAAATTCTTGGTCCTTCATGCATCTCAGATCTTGCTCTGAAGAGTAAGGAGAGATGGTTTTAATCAATAAAAAAAAAATTCTTGGTCATTCATGCATCTCAAATCTTGCAGTGAAGAGCAAGGAGAGATATGGTTTTACAGTTGCAAATGGGTTATTTGGTCTGCGTTGGGTTATCGTGACCTTCTAAAAAAAATTTCTGCTAAGTTTTTTTTAAAGTTAGTTGGACCAACTCAGAAATCTGATTTAACTCGGTCCAATCTAAATAGGTGTCAAGTTCTATTCGGGTAAGATCAAACCAGGGACTAGTTTTCCAAACCCGATGCTATTTTAGACCTGACATCGAGTTGGGGTGTAACCCAATCCAACCCGATCTATACACACCCCCAGCCATGACTTCAAGTTATCCATGTGCCCAGACCAATTATATGGTTGGAACGCAAGGTTCTAGGTTGACCTGCCTGAGTCGATTTGGATTTGATAGCCATATCAATAAGTTCATAGCTTTTCACATTAGGATGGAGTGGATTGTGCTTCTACTCATACAACTATTTTTCCAATGTAATTTATAATATACAAAGTATGTGAGATGAATTTTATCTCGACTTACACAAGTGTATTTTTTTTTACAACACTCACGCAAAGTTTGAATTTGAATTTGTTAATTATCTGTGAACAAAGAGGATTAGCGACAAGAATCAAACAGTACGGCCTAAGCTGCTCAATTACTTCAATGTTTTTGGACCAAACATGGCCCAAAATTAAACCCCACAAATCTTCACTTAAACCAACTGGCTTTAAAATAATACTACGGCCTTAATATAAGATAATAGTATTGTTAAATTTGTAAAGAGCACACGAGTGAACAAAAATTACAGCAATCTTCCACCTTGAAAATGTTCGAATACGCATATCAGAAAAGAATTTTTGTTAAGAGGCCAAAAAAATAAACCACCGACCAATTTCCAAATCTCTACCTCAAGGTAAAACGAATAGGAAAGATAATAAAATACATGTGTACGAGTAATGAGTGAAAATTGTAGTGTCAGGAAATCGATCATGACAAGGAGTCATACCGAGTACGTATGTCAACCTTTCCCTTAATCATCAAGTCCATATTCATCGAAGTTTTTGAAGCTTAGCCACCTCCAGATTTGAGTGAATTACTCAACCTACGCACACAACAAGCTCATCCATTAACACCGAACACGATAACAAGCCAAAAAGTGCAACTGGAGAAGGAAAGAAAGAAGCAACAGAAAGGAAAATAAATAAAAAAGCAAGTATAGTCATTGCCATATCTTTCTTTAAATTGACATTTCCATTTATCTTCAAAACAATTTTTATTTTTTCTTATCGTCCTTGAGCTAAATTCAACAAACCACCCTAACGTTCAATCACAGTAAATGACATCCTAAGCAGCCAGCTCGAACATTTTATAGTGTGGGAAATAAAAAGACTTCAAGTTTTGGGATAATAACATTTTCTCTCTTGATGATCTGAGGTTTGAATATAAAATTGGTGCACGAATTGTAATATAACACCTCTCTGATTTTCGGACTATTTAAAACTTAAATTAAAATTAAATGTAATAAACTGCTTAATTGCTTCAACGATCTTTGTTGATAGGTCCAAAACAGATATTATTACTCAAGTTTATTTGACTTACCAATCCAGGCCCTCAAAAAGCCCTTCACCTTTTATGGCGGAAGCCTTAAAAATAGACCATTGGCGATTTTTGATCTTGTGTAGTTCTAGAGCCTCAGTCACAGCTGCATCATCAAGGGCACCAGGAAGGTCCTGTGCAGGGAGAGAAAATAAGAATTTAATAGAAGTATATTTTTAACAAAGCAAGGATTTTTATCAATACGACCAGCTTCCTAACTCATTTAAATGTTTTCTATGTTCCTTGGATAGCAGACTTGCACAAGCCAAGACCAAGATCGTGTTCAGACCTGTTTGTTGGCAAAAATGAGAACAACCGCACCTTTTAATTCTTCCTCCTGAGAAAAATGATCCAAGAAAGCAACATGTTATTATTATTATTATTATTATTATTATTATTATATACTTTAATAAGCTTGTAATGCAACCGCAAGCAACCTAACCAGTCATGTAGACTAGCGAGAAAGGATGCCAGGAAAAAAAGAAAAAATCTCATCCAACAAAAGCATTATAATCCATAATTATGCCCATACAGAGTATCTACTTAAAAAAAGGAATTTACATTTACATTAACTTAAAGAGGGTGAATGTTATCGTGTACTGCTATTGCATTTCTCAGCGACACAAGTCAAGCACTATAGCACTCAATTAATATTACAAAGCTGAAATTACTCAAGCGATACTGTTATTTTCCTAATAGTCATTCAACATGGAATGAGCAATCCTTCATGATAGTCACTAGTGATAAGTAGAATATCTAAAAGTGATAAGCAAGACAGTACTTGTTACAGGGGGAAATACTGCTATAAGCCTATAATGTTAGCAATTCTAAGCCTCCTCCAAGCTTAGATGTATAATGCGGTAGTTGAAGAGCAGAAGTTGATATTGGTGCTTGAAATTTCTCATTCTAATTGTTAATATATGTCTTGGAAATGCTAACCTCTTCACTGATGCACAAAAGGAAGCAATCTTCACATTTTCAGTTAGAAATCAGTACCCACGTTTTTCCGTATAAATGGGGGGCAAATTTTAATGATAACTCTTGAACATTCTGTTATTAGAAAAATATAAATATCCTGTTTGCAAACTCTTCC
>QFDD01001310.1:31941-164131 GCA_006871305.1 Vachellia collinsii
AAAAAAAAAAAAAAAAAAAAAACCACATAATGCACTGCTAAGATCTTTATCAGCGACCTCCCCAACACTTAAAATTTAAATGATTAAATAACTAATAGAAATCATAGATTTCAAATTTGGGTAACAATGTTGGCATGATCAAGCACACAAATTAATTAATAAGATCCTCAAGCCCTTGTCAGCAATGGACTCAACCAGGCAATCCCACGTCATTTTCTACAGAGACTTTCTTAGTACCAAAAGCTCATGCTAGAGTGGGAGAGAATATATGTTAAATCATGATTTCTTCTTCTTTTATTAACTAAAACATAATAATTTCTAATGAAAATATCAAGTAAAAAAATTACTTGAATGCCCCGTCTGTTTTAGTTTCATCCATAAAAGTCAAGCATGCATGTGGGCATGCGCATGCAGATGCACCCACAACTTCTATTCATACTTGTTAGACTATTTCCACTAGTTGCCAATTTCCATCCTATGATTCTTGGGAAGCATCAATGGGATATGTGCTGTTAAAAGAGACATGATTTTTTGGCCAAATCATGACTGTGTATCGTGGTTGGAACTGAAACGTTTTGTTTCCCTCTTTTATTCCTGTCTTGTCAGGCTTTATGTTGCATGCTTATTATTCTTTTAAGTTGATGATTGATTAGGTAAACTTTTGGGGCATGCTTCGACTATATGTTGCAACTTCTGTTTTGGAAAAATAAGTTTCATGGTGAAATTCTTCATGGTAAAAGTGCATTTTCAACAAGGATGAACCCCTAGTAAACATAAACACAGCTTTGTGCACTGAGTATCTATTTCCATGACCTATAAAATTTAAGAATTCTCATACCTATTAACACTAAATATGATAAGATTGAAAGACAGGAGTTGACATCATAGAAATGTACTGCACCTGTGGAACATAAACCAGGAACAGCATACCTCAAGAATTGCATGAAATTCTTCTTTAGCTATCACCAGTCTGTCAGTGTCACTTGAATCAACAACATAGATTATTGCTTGAGTATTAGGAAAGTAGCACCTCCAATATGGCCTATGCAATGAAAATCAAAGAAAGTTGTATCACTCAAGAAAGCTACAGAAATTTAATTTTCATCAATCATGAGCTTAAGAATAAAAGGCTACATATAAATGCATACAAGATCAATTTTCTCCTATATCTTGTTAAACCATTTGTAACCCAATTTAAATCCGAAATGCATTGAAAGATTATGCTCAGTCTTAATTGTAGGCTTGCTTTATGAATTGTCTGCTATTGTAATTTCAAGAGAGCGTGTCCACAATGTCAATGAAATTATAAATGTATGGCAATGGGTGGTAAACATAAGTTTCCTCCTCTTTCATGTTCATATATATAGTCTTGAGGGTAAATTACATTCCTGCCCAGAAATTTCTAAGAAACCCCTCTAGTTTCAGAATTTTAATCTTCCCTCTGTTATAAGATTACTGACAAACCTTATACCTATACAAAAATGTCCAAATTACTCTAGCCTACGTTCCTGACACACTGGAAGAAGTGTGGATTGAATTTTGAAGTTTTACATTGCAGGAAGCATATATGCTTACTGCTGCATAAGAATTCATCTGATCTATCACACCAAAATGAGCCTCAGTTCAGTAATCAGATAATGACAACATCATTGACCACATGCAACTCATATACTGAAGTAATGACAATGCTGGAACCAACCAAATAATAGATTGACACATGAATCTTTTTTTTTTTTTTTTTTTAATTTTACTGCTTGGTAAAAACATATATTAGGCCTAAATATCTTATATGTTCATTATGTTGAGCAAAAACCTAGTTCTTCCTAAAATTGTTCGCTTCATGTATTGCTTAGCGACCAGGAACAACATTACAGCAACTCATGTCTTTTGTCTCAATCAAAGAAATTTCATGGTGTACGGAACCACATCATAGCAATGAACGAGTGAGTTAATTGCAAAATCATCTCAAATAACTTCACATGCCAACTCAGAGAATCACAACAATATGTCAGTTGGGCATGATTATAGTACGTAAAATGGAATAAAAAAAGGAGCACATCAATAAAGGGTGGCAACAATTCTCAAAGCTTGCAAATTATTATCTTATAAAAGGGAGGGACAAAAAAAGCCGAGACAAGGAAGAAGAAGCAGGGATGCAGAAAGAAAAACAAATCTTAAATCAGAGCATTGAAATATTTAAAACCGTGTGTAACTGTGTACCTGATACTTGTTTGCCCACCTGTTTCAACAAAGATATACTGTCAGAATAAGAAATTGAAATAACTAATATTTGATTAAAAAATGCTAAATCCCCAGCAATTGCAAGTTCACAGATTGCGAAGGGTAGAATATAACAAATAAAACACAGAAGTCCCAAAATGGGCTCAGAGAAGGTGTTTATTTCCTTCAACACAAAGAAAGAATCCTCAAGGATCAATATGAAAAAAAGATAAAAATGTGTCAAAAAGAGTCCTTTAACATTCAAAGGTGCCCATACATGTGCACACAAGTGCGCATACATATCATAGAAAAAGAACAAAATTATGTCATCTTCTCACTGTATTGGGTGCTAAAACTTGTAAGTTTTAATTTAAAAGAGTATGAGATTTTGGATCGAACATGGGTCCCTGTGCTTCTTCGGATTAAGCTTAAACAGAAAAATGCCATACGGATGTGATATGGTCAATTAGGCATAGAAACACCAGGAGATTTCATTGAGATACAAAACTAGGAACTACAAAACCATACAAGTTATTCATTTTGTTAACCATTCATTTAAAGTTTAAGATACATATGTGAACCTGTAGTAACAGACGGATCAGTGGTTAAATGATTTAAAGATGTCAAAGCAATAATAATTTCCACAACTTCCCGTTATCAATCAATGATATAAGATTATCTCTTTTATTTTAAATCTGTGCTGTATGACAATTGTAATGATATAAGATGCCAACACAGAATATACACAGAACTTGTTCTAGGTTACGACAGTGCTTACCTAAATCCCAAACTTGAAATTTAATGTTGTTATATTGCACTGTTTCAACGTTAAATCCAATTGCTGCATCCAATAATTAAATCAATCAGTCAATTGCCATAAAGGAAATATCAACGAGTATAAGCAAAGTAAGTGTTCAATTCAAGTAAGCAGTTCACACATCCAAATAGAGTCAGACCAAAATTCAAAATTGTTACCATATCTTGAACCATGAAATATGAGGAACACAGTATAATCAAACGATATACCCAATAGAGCGATTTGCCTAATACAAAATGACTTCCAAGAAAACCCAACGGAGACCAAAACCACAGAAGTTAAAACCAAAAATTATATAGCCTTCTGTCTTCCTAGAAGCTCAAGTAGATCAGCAATGAAAACAAACTATTAAACAAAGGGAATGCAGATGATTAGATGCTGATAATCAGAAAACGAAAAGGTGCCAACTTGGTATGGTGGAGACAACTTCGCCCATTTGAAGCCGATCTGAAAAGGTATTGCAGCAAAAAAGGAAAAGAAAACGTCAATATCCTTGAAACGGACACAGAAAGGTTTCATCAGGCCGGGTAAGCAGAGAGTTTGGATGCCTACAGAGAATTGTGGTTTTTCCTGCATTGTCGAGGCCAAGAACAAGGATTCTAGCTTCCTTGTTACCGAACACGGAAGAAAACAATCTGGTAAACACTAAACCCATGATGTGATTGCGCCGAGAAGAACGAGCTGAGTACACTTACTGCATCAATAGTAATCAATCAAATCAGAAGAAGAAACTCTGATTTACGGGAAAACCAAGATCAGATCTCAAAGCAGGACCCCGAAGTTTCCCCGCAAAACCAGGGAAAGGAATGAATGTGAATGTCAGTGAGTCTGAAGTGCGCTTTTAAAACGTGCAAGCATGCGTTTGCGTGCCTAAGAAAGACAGGAGCGCCTGTGATTGAATTTCGAAAGCACAAACGCTCCAGAGGAGAGGGAGATAGAAGGCGAGGGAGAGATTTGGGTCCGCGTCCAAATGACGACCTTGCTCGCTCAAAAAAATCGAATCAAAAATGGAATGGGAAGCGAGGCAGAGACGAGGACCACGACTAAGCACAGGGGATCTCAAAAAACCATGTTAAGGTTTTTTTTTTTTTTTTCAGGGAGAATTTTTTTTTTTAATCTTCCCCCTCCTTTTCAGTTCTGGTCCCTTCATTTTCTAAACTGTCAATTAAACCTCCTTCATTTTCTGGAAAATTACTGAATTCCACATAGGCAATTGGGTTAAAAAAAATGACGCTATTCTCACCCATTTAATGATTAAATTCTCACATCATTTCTTACATTACATGTCTTTATAAAAGCATATTGATCTTAAAAATAAAAAAAAAATAAAAAGTAAAAAAAGTGAAGATATTACTTAAAAATATTTATTTATATATAAGTTTATATATCAACTTATAAGTAAAGTAAATTAATTTAAAATACAATGAAAATAACTTCAATAATTTTTTTTTATAGATTATACTACTATTAAAGATTGGTGTGGTAATTAAGAAATATAATTACTGCATCAGTTTTTTTTTTAAATTTTTTAGCATGTTCTTAATTTATTTTAACAACAAATATAAGTTTATTTGGTTGAAAAAAATGAAAAAGCGATTTTTAAAAAAATAAAGAAGGTTAGTAGAAAAAATTTAATTTATTTTTTTATCTTACACATTAAAATTTTATAAATCCAATTATCCATTTTTAAAAAAATTAAATTCATTAAAATCTTCTCTTCCCTTTTGTCCAATCCCTTTAAACCGGGTCTAGAAAATTACATTCACTTGTACGTCATAACAGGGCTTGAAAATAATGTTCCAGAAAATTATAAATTATAGTCGCAAAAAATTCTCACAATAAATACTAAATAAGCAATTGATAACCGGGGATAGATATTAAATCATAAATTAATTAAAGAATATCACGTGTTACTGCATTCTTTGTAAAAATTCAGTTATATATAAATGAAATTTTAATTGCATAGGTTAATCTGAAAAGTTATATTCTAAAATTAATTTATAATTTATCAAATTCCAATTCTGCAGGGTAATTACATTTTCCGTGTAGAAGATTACATGAATGGAACCTAACAGGTCTGACACATGGCAGGAACCCGCAGATTAATGAAGATGGGACTCGTTTCTATGGGCACTGACCATGGCTTCTAACGTCCTTTACGGCGTCCGTTTCAACCATAATCACTTGATTAATCCGAAACATGTTCCTTTTTTCCTCTCATGCGTATATAAAATATAAAAAGCAATTCCACCGTACGTGAAATTCCTGCTATTCCTTCCTCCAATCACTCTTAATCACACATTCTACAGTCAGCTGTAATTGGAAAACTTAGCATCTTGTAGCAATTAAAAAAAAAAACTTACCATAAAAAAGAATATGTTCCGGTTTACAACTAAAATTACCCTCCTTTGCTATTTGTATCCTCAAAAAAACTTGCGTAATCTTAAATGTCAAGTCATCTTTGCTGGGGGTGATTGGAGATTATGTGCCTTAAGATTTCCTAGTCCTATTGGATGTACCTATTTTATGATTTAATATGATTTCAGTTTCTATTAAAAAAATGTCCAGTCATTTAAACTTTTTTAAATAAAAATATTGTAACTATCTTTTTTTTTTAATGAATATGGTAAATATCTATTATGATATATTAAAAAGAGAGAATAATTATATACTCCAGCAACAACATGTCGTACGAAAATGATTCATCTGTATTTTTTATAAATTCCACAAATATATATTAAAATGTACTAATGATAAAGAGATCGACAAATTTTTCTTCTCTTCGCAATCTCTCGTGTCCTGACTATCCCGGAGGGAGTAATGCTGAAAAATATGTCTGCTTACCTCTGAAAAGTTCAGGCCACGAACATATAATAATTGACCATGTCTGCACTATCTAATCCAACCAAAATCAGGGCGGCGAAACTTATTAAACGAGGTGGTTATGGACTTATGCTGGTCCTCCTCCTCCTCCTCCTGGTTGAAACAATGCGCAGGTGCTTGAGTCACTGAATCAGGCAAAACGGCGCCAACCTCATAGCTTATAACGTGTGACGATATTCCTGCATTATAAATCGCATTTATCAGAATCCATGTTCATTCCTGCAAATTAAGCTTGTTTGAAGCTTGAATTTAGAAGAATACTAGCTAGTACCGTCGTAGAAGTCCCAGCGAACGGGCCTTCTGGTGATGACATCTTCGTAGTACCAAATGAAGTCGACCTTCTCCCACACGTGGCAGAGGAAGCCGTCGGTGGCCTGAGTGCCGAGGTAATTAGCGTCGTTTAGAAAATCTGGCCTCGGAATTCCGACCTCGAAGTCCATCACTCTGCACGTAGGGTTTGGCCCTAATGTGAAGTAATACGACGTCCCGTTGTCCCACTCGACGTCGTACAGGATGTCGCCGACAAGCTGCCTCCGGAATATGTTGACGTTACGGCCCTTGGGCCAGTCGTACCAGAGGTCACTGAGTTGAAGGCGCGTGTCGCTCAGGTTCATGTACAGAAGTGCGTGGAATTGCTCCGGCCACGGCGTCGGAGTTGGGGTTGAAGTCGAACTTGCAGGGCCGTTCATGAGCAAGAGGATCAGACAGGTTAAGCATAGCGATTTGAGGTTCAATCTCATTTCCCGGTGGAAGACGCTGGACTCTGTTCTTTCTGTAGATTACCGGCAAGTTCTTTCTCTTCTATAGCTAGCGCAAAATCAGAATCCCATCCCACCTGGTTTGATTCTGATCACAAATATAATATCCAAGCCAGAATCTATCACAGCATTTTAATATATTTTTGAGTTATTTTTTTATTTCTTACAACTACTTTCGGTATCTCGTAATTTCTTATGTTTTATATTAATTAATAATAATAGCTGATGAATGATGATCATTTTCTCGACCAAGTATTGATGATAATTGATTTATTTGAGGATAATTTTTTAATATTTTTATTATTTGCATTATAATATAAAGAATAATTAAGTGTTATTTTATGCTGGCAAAAAAAAAATTAAGTGTTATTTTATAATAATTTGATTTAAAATATATCCCTATTTTTATAAAATACATATATTCATTATTTTAGTATTAAAGTAATTGTGTGCTTTATTATATTTTAATTCAAGAAAAACAATCATAACATTTAAATTTGTTTGACTTGAATTTATAAATTTATTAGCGTTTGAGTATGGTGAATTTTAATGCGAATGATAACAAGAGTGGTGCGTTTGAGAATTCATGATTGATCGAAAAAGAACCTTGTTATAACAAAAAGAGAAACATAAACCATCAATCTCATAAATCATAATACCTTTATTATGAAGATATATACTAGAAGAATAGCCTTTAAAATATTTTTTTTTAAAAAGAAAAACATAGATGATTCTTCCTCCCTACAAAGCAGACTGAAAGATCAACTCCGCAAGTTCCTGCAATATTACAGAAAGATATATCAGATCATCTGCTAACGATTATGAACTAAGCTCAGCTACAGTTACAGTTAGTACTGTAGGAAGAATCAATAAATCTAGAGTTACGGTTAGATGTGCCCATTAACATGGGACCAGTAACTTGTTCACTGTTCTCACTATTTGCTCAAGTCTACTAAGAATGCTCGTACAGAACTCCCAATCAAAGAAAGAAGTTTTGATTATATGCCTTTTTACCTGCTTAGCAGAAGCAACCTTTGGCTCTCCCCATTCCTTGACTTTCTTCTCCAAGAATTCGAAGTCAGCTTTACCAGCCTATAGCAACATTTGTTTTATCAGCACTAAGTTCACAATGGAAAACATTTCAAGCTGAGCACAACAAGGAAAAGGCAAAAGGAAAAGTTGGATGTTACCTCAACCAGAGAACCGATTTCAGAGTCAAAACTCTGGTATCTCTTGCGCACAAGCTCATCCAAAGAACCATCCTAGAGTCCAACATGACAAAAAAAAAAAAGGCTCATTATTTGTTACAAAAATTGAAAATAAGTTCCGGTAAATATTTTGACACATGCTTAAAAGAATTCAACTTATTTCGATTTTATACAATTTAAATGACTATGCACACATAAATATATCAACTAATAAACTCAAATTTAGAATCTCATCTAAATGTGATGGGTGGTACTGTCACTAGGACAACTTGTCGTTGACATAAAGAAAATTTCAACTAGGTATGAGGGAAATAACGATGTATCACCTCAATTAGTTTGACAGCATTACGCAGGCCACGGGTCATTGTATCCATTCCAATTATATGTCCAATGAACAAGTCTTCAACATCAGTACTCTCTCTCCTCCTGCAATATATTGTAGGTTCCATGAAGAGAGAGAGATTGAGCAAAACAAAACATGAAAGAGCCACCATTATTATACACTATTAGGTGAATAACCACAATAAATTTAAAATATAGACCAAGTAGGCTTACAATTTTGCATCGAAGTTGAAACCGCCAGGTGCAATTCCTCCCTGACAGAGATAGAAGAACAGCAAAAATTTATGAACCAGAGGCATGAAATTTGATTACTAATAATAATTACAAAGTATGTTGGGCACACTATGGTCATGCAGGTTAATTAGAGACAGGAATATCCTACATTTCTTATGACACTGAGCATGATGTTTGTTGCCTCTCCAATATCTATCAGAAACTGATCTGTGTCCCAACCTGCAAATAGAACAACTTCTTATAACTTGCTATCTTGGGACATCTCAACATGATGTCTGTGTTTCAACATTGAAAGTAACACACGTACCGACTTGAGGATCACCAGTATTTGCATCAATATTTCCCAACAGTCCGTTGATTCTTGCGGTTTCGACCTCGTGATGACAACTTCCATGTAGAAAGGCATCAAAAGTTAAAAACACTTGCAAAGGAGAGAAGAGACTTTACTAACTATAAGTTCAAAATACAGTGTTTGATTCACCTATGACCAGAAAGGGTGGCGTGGTTGCACTCAATATTTAGTTTAAATTCATCTGCAGAAGGAAAAGAAATTAAAACTAAGAAGTTAAGTTGTATAAAATGCGCATCAATTTCATTCAGGTTCTTGTACAATGCAGTTAAAAAGAGAGGAGAATACTAATTATTACCTATAAGTCCATATTTTCGCAAGAAATTAGCTGTGGTAGCAGCATCCCAGTCATACCTGAAAGAATACATAATCCAGATCAGAGAACATGCAACAGAAATTAAATAATTAAATTAAAAAAAATGAAAAAAATAAACATACTGGTGTTTTGTAGGTTCTTGTGGCTTTGGTTCAATCAGCAGTGTGCCTTGAACAATTAAAAACAAAATCCACCAATCAACCTTCCTTTCTCAAGATAAAAGAGGAATTCATATAACTATCAAAGTCTCATTGCTTGCTGATTTGATCATTAGTTGAACTGCAATGTTAATAGCATTTGATTTTTTTTTTTTTTTAACTAACTCATACTACTCCAAACACAAGTTATGATTGAAAATTCCATATTAAGTTTACCATTGAATCCAATCATCTTTTTGTGTGCAACAGCAGATTCAAGAAACCTAGCCTGTAAGCATATAAACTAATAGTTAGAAAAATAATACTAATTCGTCAGGTAGAAGCACACGAATACCAAGAAGTAGTAACTTGAAATATATAATCACTTTGATTCATGTGGACCATTTTATTTTAAGGGACCTCTTTATATATATATGAATCAAGAGTTTATCTACTATTCTGGGCAAACAATTTACTCGTACAAGAAAAGAAAAAGTTCGTATAAACAAAATAGTTGAGAGGCAGAACAATTGGCTAACCAAATGATTAAGCTCTCTCTCCATGTCTGTATTCAACAGAGATTGATAACCTTCACGGCCACCCCAGAACACATAATTTTCTCCCCCCAAATAGTGTGTGACCTGCAATGTGTAAGTAAACATCAGAAAAATTTTAAAAAAGAAAGAAAGTTTCCAGACATGAGCTGAATTCACTTGTTAATTAATGCTCCCACAAAAAGTTTCCAGTAACATGTACCTCCATGGCTTTCTTGACTTGAGCAGCAGCATAAGCATACACTCCTAATTCAGAGCTACAAGGAAAAAATCAAATCATTAGCAACAAGCGTAAGATGCATAAAGATTATACTAAATTAGGTCTTACATTAAGGGTCAAAGGAGTATAATAACTTAGTTCTAATATAAATTACCTCGTAGCACCACCATGCATATAGCGAGGATGCATGAACAACTGAGCCGTTCCCCATAGAACTTTCTTGTTTCCCTGTATAGTCAAATGAAACAGATTTTACAGGAATCAGGGGGTGCTCCTAGGAAGCAGCTTTATTTATTTAAAACTGACTGGGGCCTACTTTAGGCTGCAAAATAGATACTTGACCAACAAGAACATGGTTTTGAAACAAAACCAATAATCTCTGGGTTTTTGTACTAAAAATTAAAGAATAATATATATAAACTGGTTCATTGTGTCATATTACCTGAAGCTCTTTAGCAAGGGCCACCACTTCATCCAAGTTTGCATTAGCTTCCTGCAACGAACACAAGATATGCCATCCAGATGATGAGGAAGTGGATTTAAAGATCATTTGAAAAATAGTAAAGCAGAATTAGAATTTCCAAACTTATAAAATTATTAGCATCAGATGAATTCATGTAAATGAGGTACAGAAACTCGAAGATTGAGTCATACCTCCAGAGTTTTACCATCAGGGGCAATATCTCTATCATGGAAGCACCAAAAATCCACTCCAAGTTTATTTATGAACTCAAAGTTGGCTCTCACTGGGTCAATTAGAAGAAGCATTAGTCTCAGTATTAAACTTGTATAATTTTGAAGAGTAATACTATAATGTTTGTGGAGTCAGGGTTAACATACTTCTTCTTTTGGCAATTTTTAATGAATTGGTACCATCTTCCCAGGGCCAAGACTTAGTGGGCGCACCAAATGGATCACCACCAGTTCCACGGAATGTATGCCAAAATGCAACACTGAATCTAAACCAATCCTGCAAAATATAATTGTGTTTCTCAGTTCCGAGGTGAATATCTACTGGATTATAAAAAATAACAAAGTTGATAATAAAAGAAAACCAACCTTCATTTTCTTCCCAAGAATTTCTTCCTCCGGGTTATAATATTTAAATGCAAGTGGGTTCTTGCTGGAGGGGCCCTGTTATTCAATATATGCGAAAGGACACACCAATTAATCCATTATAGTGTAAGATACAAAAACTCTTGTGATGCGAAGATCAAATTAAAGGAGCTACATTTAACAAATACATAAGTTGATACTTGTTATCATATATCACAAGTGTCCTTTTATAATCTGGTGATTTTTTCTGTTTTTTGGGATTTATATGTAATTCCCCGTGTACAGGTCCCAAAAAAACAAAAAAAAAAATCATCATTAGGGTATGTTTGGAAATAACTTTTTTAAGTGATTTTATGCAATCCGAGGTAAGTATGTGAGAGAAATTTTATCTCGACTTGCGTAAAAGTGCTTTTTCAGTGATTACCAAATAAATCCTAGATCTCTGAAAATCATGAAATTAAGTTGAAATCTCATAGAACCTGAGTTATATTAGTTGCAAATGTAAAAAGACTTTTTTACCCCTAGTTATTTGAATTGAAATATGAGAGAAAGGCATGAAAGAAAAGAAAGGTAATCATATTTGTTTTCACATTTACAAATAATCTAACCCAATGTTAATGAAACTTCAAGTCAATTAGTAATTTTTTATGTTCGTCCTGCACCCAATTTCCCCATATAAATATATATATATATATATCATATTAATGGGCCGGGCTTTGTGAACAGATGCCCCTCGTGGGTCTATTTTTTGAATAGGTGAGATTGGAACAACACGAACACTGCTGTGTAGCGGAGGAGATCAAAAGTAAAGGTTACCTCATATTTAATCTGGGGGATGCCAGGAAAGAATTCTCCTTCCCATCCATCGCTGCAGCTGTAACTATTCGTAGCAGGGCAAGTCTGGGAATCGGCAATCTGATTCCAAAACAAAGAAAAAGGAAAGGAAAGGAAAGGATTTCGCACACATTAGGTCCAGAACCAAACATATGCAAATGAACAGATTTGATCATGAAAACAAAAGGGCAGAAGGGAGAGTTATATAACATACCACGGCACAAGCAAAGACTTGAAGAGAAAGAAGAAGAAGCAACAAAATTTTCGGAGCCTTCATCTTCAGTAGTTCTACAATATCCACCTGAGCGATACAGAGTGTGAAGAAAGAAAGATCATCATTAACACTGGGAGGGAAATAATTTACTGAAACAATTCGGAGTTCAGAAATATACACTCATAACAACTAAATACAATTATTACTAATCTGTATCCTGTACTGCATGCAATTCCAACAGTTTCACTGTTTATAACTTTTGCTACTCACGAGAGATCTAAAATGAAGAATCAGAAGGAAAAGCTCTGAGACAGAAGAACACAGAAATCTAAGCCTCACCTTCTTGTGAATAATAATGAAGCTCCATACTCGCCCTTCTTAATATATAACACATTATCAAAACATCCCAGCTATACACACAGTGAATATCGTTTTAATATCGAATGTATATCTATATATAAAGATTTTGTTAAGTTTAATATATTTTTTTTTTTGCAAATCAAATCAGAACATGGAAACGTAGACTTTAAATTTAAGAGTTTAACAGTTTATTTTAATAAATAGAGGTAACAGTATTATTAGTAATAAAAATTAGTTATAAAAAAAAGCGCTGTGCCAAGTTTTTTGTTTTTGTTTTTGCTATCTACAAAATCAATATTTAAAAAAAAGCAGAGAGTGAACATAACATGAGCAAGATTTGGTATCCCTGATTAAAGTTCAATTAATCGTTTCCCTTGTTGAATTGCTGTTCTATCGTAGAAGAAATTCAATATTTTTTATTTTTATTTTTAACTAGTGAGAGTCTTGTCTTGTGTAAATGTTACGTAAAGTCTAGAAAAATAAATTATACTATTTCTAATTGATGCAAGATAATGATATGTTGGAATTTTTCAAAAATATATAGATAGATTACATGTTATTGTCCCTTATATATAATATATTTTTAATATAAAAATGAATTGTTTTTTAGAAGATTAAAAAGAGTCAAATAAATTATTTAAAATTATTTATATATATATGTATAATTAAATCATAGGAAAAACCTCATTAAAAGACAGATGAATCACAGAAATTTTAAATTGGATCACTAAAGTTAGCAAATCCCATATCATGTCGTAGAACTTAAAATGGAATTTCAGAATTGATAATCTTACCTTATTACCCCTCTTGACCTGATCACAACCTCTTCCCCTTCCCCCTTCCCTCCACCTTATCCATTAAAAACACACGCACGCACGCACATTAAAATATTCTTATTAATTATATTTTCATCATGGGATAGTTTTAAATTTAATGTACATAATTAAATAGGTTAATTTATAGATATCAGCGCACATTTGAATTAGTTTTCAAAAATACGAGTGACTTGACTTCAGGCGGTCGCAGGTGTTCTCCAGCAACGGTTCATCCATGTGCTGAAATAATGGAACCTGAAAGTTACAGTAAAAAACGTATCAGGTTTGTTTCGTCCTTGGGCCTATTGGGACTACACTCTCGGGGTTATTGGGCTCAAAATGGAGATGGGCCAGGTACAAGTGAAGATTCCTGTCGGACCAAGTCCAGGCGGAGATGGTACTTGATGTATCTTTGGAGGCGCTCCGGCTGGTTTCTGATCGTCTCGAATTCGTCGACACCACGCGTGGCCACTCGTAGTTAAGCACGCGCTGCTGGAACCCAGGAGGTAGGTGCCTCTTCCTCATCCACCACTCTATGTTCCTCATCTTCAGTTGCATCGCTTGCTTCTTTGATGTAGTTGCATGCAGAAACACCTGCCCCATTTTTTTTCCCCTCATTAAATTTCCAAATTAACCCCCTTGAAAAAAAAAAGGTTGGAATTAAATGGTGTGTGATGAGAACCTGTGCTTTTCTCACCTTGATGTTTACAATCAACACGGTGACGAGAATAAGGCCACTGGTCAAAACAATGATGTTGAAGAGCACTTCGAGCCATTCCGTTGTGCTCTCTAGGTTCCCGAAAGCGCTAGTCACATCAACCAAATTAATTGAAGATTGAGTGACCATAAAGCAGAGGATCGAATCTCAGTTTTCGCCCAAGGGGGAAAAACATAAAAAGATAACATCGAAAGTGGAAAATAAGAAACGCAGCTTGAGTTCTTTCTCCAGAAGATTAGAGAGAGACCGTCATAAACGCCTCGGCAGTGTTGGTGACTGTCATTCAACTCTGTGGAAACTGATCCATTTGTGGAGATTTCACATAATTGGATGTTTCGATTTCACCTCCTCAATATCTCTCTTTAGGACCCTTACCCTAGTCGACCTCTGATATCCGCTGGGTTGGTTTATCTTTACCTTCTCAATTTGCTCATGTTCTTTCTTTCTTCTTGGTTATAATTTCATCCGTACATAAAATCCGTCACTGCGTTAGTAGCAAAGTTTCCTTGCTCAACTTGTCTTCTTGTCCAGAGGATGAACATGAGGCCGAGAACGAGCATAAACAAACGCAATAGTCGATGTCTGGCAGCGAGAGGTTGGCGAGCTATCTGGAAGGCATTTCGTTTCTAGTCTTGGTGTCTCAGGTCTGACTATCCAGAATTCTCTAGTATTGGCTTCCCTTTTATTATTATGCTCGCATTTTTTCCTTGTAAGTTATTTGCTTGTTGATGCATATGTTGATTGGAGGGAATATGATCTTTATTGGTGGAAATGGAATGGTTTAGAGGTCGTATCTGTTGGAGGATGAAGCTGGGAAACGTTTCTTTTTCACCTGTTGTTGTGGACTTAACTTCCTTTTTTCATTGGTGACTTCTGTTCGTTGTCGGGGTAAATCTAAGGTTAAGTTGAAATGAAGAGGAGCTGTTAATATGGTTCAAAATTGAAATGGTAGCCTTGTTCTCCTGGAAGAGCGTTGTGCTTCTAAACAACGTAGCTATTTATGAAGATAATTAGGTTTCTTTAAGATAGATCCAAATTGACTTGAACTGGAGGCTTGATAAAATTGTTCCCTTAATTTAGCACCATTCAATGCACGTATTTTTCACTGTGCTCTTGAATGTATATCATCTGTTTTTCTACCATTCATAAATGTATTATACTGACTATTTCCAGCGAATGCATGGGCTTCAAACTATGATGAAAAGTAGACCAGATTTAGTGTTGATTTTACAAGTTCCATTGAGTAATATTTCTGTGTGTAAAAGATTGCATGTGTTTGGAATGGTGACGTGATGCCATCTGGAAGAGATAAAAAATAGTTTTTAAACAATAAAACCATTTCAACTGGTAATATCTCTTATATATCAGTATCATAGGTTCGTTTCTCTTCTCCTCCATTAACAAAATATCTTATCTAAAGATAAAAAATTTAGGTTTTGAGAATATTCAGACAATCGATCCAGTCTCATAGGGCAGTGAACTTGGATTAGAAGCAATTTTGTCATTATAAGAGCTGGTTGAGATTTTTGAATTAATTTATTTTGAAATTTTGTCACAATAGACGTGCAAATTTTAATGGCAGATTCTTCCTTGATATGTGAATTTATTGATAGTACTGGACTTGCATTATTTTACCTTATTTGGTGTAGGTGTAATGCACATCTGTTGTACTTCTACTCCATCTTCACGTAGGTTGGATATACCTGCATTGCTGCTTGCTGCCTACCTCGGTGGCAATGTTCTTTAGGTTTGTAACGAAACTGAGCAAATTACCTCTGCTTCCCTGTATGCTGACCTTAAAAGGTAGGCTTAAATATGACAGTATATTCTTCTGTTATTGCGGCTTACCTTCCTTAATCAGGAGCTTTTCTCAAGCACCAAAATTGTACCAGTTAAACAAAAAGATATCCCATTTAATTCAATCTGGCAGATTAAGTGAAGCAAGAGCTTTGTTTGATTCCATGAATGAGCGAAAAATCATTACTTGGAATTCAATGATTAGTGGATATGTTAAATGGAGAGAGATGACTAAGGCACGTCAGCTGTTCAATGAAATGCCTGAGAGGGATATTGTGTCTTGGAATTTGATGATATCAGGCTACATATCATGTCATGCTAGGCGATATTTTGAGGAAGGAAGAACATTGTTTGATCAAATGCCGGAAAGAGATTGTGTTTCATGGAATACTATGATTAGTGGGTATGCAAAAAATGGGAGGATGGACGAGGCTTTAAAGCTATTTAATAGAATGCCAGAACGTAGCATTGTGTCATGGAATGCTATTATTACTGGGTTTTTATTTAATGGTAATGTGGCTTTGGCAATTGAATTTTTTAAGAAGATGCCTAAGCGTGATTCAGCATCTCTCAGTGCACTTATATCTGGACTCATTCAAAATGGTGAATTGCTAATGGCTGCTAGAATTCTGCAAGAATATGGGAACATTGATGAAGGAAAAGAAGACTTGGTGCATGCCTATAACACCCTAATTGCTGGCTATGGCCAAAAAGGGAGGGTGGAAGAAGCTCGACACCTATTTGATCAAATACCAAATTATCAAGGTCAAACGGATGTAGGTAAAAATAAATTTAAACGAAATATAGTTTCTTGGAATTCCATGATGATGTGCTATGTGAAAGTGGGTGATATTTTTTCTGCTAGGGATCTCTTTGATAAAATGATAGAGCGAGATACCTTCTCTTGGAACACCATCATCCATGGCTATGTTCAAATTTCAGCTATGGAAGAGGCTTCAACCCTTTTTGGTAAGATGCCAAATCCTGACACATTTTCATGGAATTCAATAATATCTGGGTTTGCACAGATAGGTGATTTAAAACTTGCAAAAGATTTCTTTGAGAGGATGCCTCACAAAAACCTGATCTCATGGAACTCAATAATAGCTGGCTATGAAAAAAATGGAGACTATAAGGGTGCCATTAAGCTCTTCTCTCAGATGAAACTTGAAGGACATAGACCAGATAGACACACGTTATCTTCAGTCCTTAGTGTCTCTACTGGTTTGGTGGATCTTTACCTTGGTAAGCAGGTCCACCAGCTTGTCACAAAGACTTTTATTCCAGATGTGCCGATAAATAATTCCCTAATCACCATGTACTCTAGATGTGGAGCAATTATTGAGGCACGAAATGTATTTAATGAGATGGAGCTAAGGGAGGATGTAATCTCTTGGAATGCAATGATTGGAGGCTATGCATCTCACGGCTTTGCTTCAGAGGCTCTAGAACTTTTTGAATTGATGAAGAGGTCTAAAGTTTACCCTACATATATATCATTTATTTCTGTTTTGAATGCATGTGCCCATGTAGGTTTGGTTGAAGAAGGGAAGAAGCAATTTCACTCCATGATTAATGAATATGGTATTGAGCCACGAGTTGAGCACTTCGCCTCCCTTGTGGACATTGTGGGTCGGCATGGACAACTTGAGGAAGCTTTTGATTTGATAAATAATATGCCATTTGAACCAGATAAGGCTGTGTGGGGTGCACTCCTAGGTGCTTGTAGGGTTCACAATAATGTAGAATTAGCCCAAGTAGCAGCTGAAGCTTTGATCAGGCTTGAACCAAAAAGTTCAGCTCCTTTTGTATTATTATATAATATGTATGCTGATTTAGGACAATGGGATGATGCAGAGAAAGTGAGAGTGTCAATGGAAAGAAGATCAATCAAAAAGCAAACAGGGTATAGTTGGGTAGATTCTTCCAATTGCCAATGATAATTCTTTTATTGCAGGAAGACTCCATTTGTCGAAATCCCTGATCAGTAGGATATCAGGTCCTGCCATTCTGATTGAGATTGGTGGATAGATTTATTGAGAAGTTGCGTAGCAGGAGACTTGCAAATTCTAATGACAGTTCGTTCTTCCTCTTTTTAGTCATTTGACTGGAAATTTTTTGATGTCATTACCATATGAAAGTAGCATTTAAATTTTGATGACAGATATCTCTTCCCTTTTTTCATTCATTAGACTGTAAACTTTTTAAATGTTATTACCGTTTAAAATCTATATCATCATGCTTCTCCTTTCACTTTTATTGTGACGCTGAAATTTACCTTCCTACTTTTCTCTTCAAATGAGAGCCCCTATGAGAGAGGTGGGGGATGAAAAAGAATATGCTTCTAATTTCGGAAACTCAGAGTCAAAGCTCTAAACTAATTAATGTCATGTTCTAGAGTATTTTCCTTCGACTTGATCTACACAGGAAGCTGGAAAAGCACAGAGGTTCTGTCAGTAGTTTAGGCTTCAGTGAAGATGGTGACATATTGGTGTCAGGATCTGATGATGGGAGAGTTATCCTTTGGGACTGGGAGATTGGGCATATGAAGTTGTCTATTCATTCTGGTTACACTAGAAATGTTTTCCAAGAAAAGCTTATGCCCTCCTCAGATGATCTAAGCATTGTGACTTGTGGTGCTGATGGACAGGTATTCCCTTTCATATTCTGTCACATTGTGGAAAGACTAGCATCCGGTTTATGTTTGTCAACATTTCCATTCTGTCATGTCTGTTACATTTTGAGAAGGACCAGACCTTTTCCATTTGAATAGGCCGAACACTATCATATAATTGATTAGCAGTTATCCCTAATGCATGTATCTCATCTTTGTGCACCAGAAAAGTATAATATGGTTGCAGCCTTATAGGGATGGTGTGTTTGTGTAACCATACTTGTTTGTCTACTTCAAAGTTGAAATAAATATGATGTTCTATGTTGTTTTTAATATTTATGAGTCTTTATATGTTATTCATTTGAAAAGGTTGATCCCTTATGAGTGGATACTCAATTTTAAGAAGGTTGATCCCTTATGAGGGGATACTCAATTTTAAGTGATACATGCACTAATTCAGGAATGTGGAGGAGTCATAACTAAGGTCTTAGTCTAGCATGAAGGATGGACTTTAACTTGGCTATTGAGCCTGTAGCCCGCATATATTCTATACTTGTGGTGAAGATGGATTCGTACAGCATGTGAGTAATTGATCTCCTTTGCCCTTTTTTATTTTAATTTTTTATCCTTTATTCTGAATTCAGTCCCAATTAAACGGGGTAGAGGAAGATCAAGAGAACACTCAATGAGGTTATTAAGTGAGACCTCTTCATGAATAATCTATCTTAGGTTTTGATTTTTTGATTGAACTCAATGGTGTTGTACGATCCATGTAGCTGACACCATTTAGTAAGACAAGGCTTTGTTGTTATTGTTATTTTGCTTTTACTATGGGCTACAAATGGGGAAGAATTAGGTATTATTTCCTTTTCTCAATTGGAGGTGGGGGGCATTTGAGAACACATAGAACCAATGAGTTGTAACCATAATGATGGTTTCCGTGCTTGGAGTGCTGCTTTATCCTTCTGAAACCTTTTCCATGACTTTTGTTGTTTTAGATGAAAACCCTAAACTTGTGAATCAAATCACTGGTTTATTTTTATCTCTGAGATGCATGGACTGTTTTAAATGGAAAGCCCACCGTTGATGCCTACATTTTGCTCTGGGTAGGCTTTTTGAAATTTTTATTTTAGAATTGAATTTGTATGTTCAAGTGGCACTCGGCACATTACAGTTTGATCTGAGAACTGGGGCTGCAATGCAACTTTTTACTTGCCAGCCAATTGATAAAGATAGAAGGAGTTCCATGCCAGTGATCAATCTAACTGCAATTGCAAATGATCCAAGGAACCCACATCTCTGTGGTTGCTGGGTCAGATGAGTATACTCAACTTTATGATATTCTCAAGTATAAGTGGAATGGATCAACTGATTTTGGTAAACCTGTTGACTGATTTTGCCCTCCGCACTTGATTGGTTATGAGGGAGTTGAAATATCAAGCTTGGCGGTTTCCAAACAGAGTGAATTGCTCGTGTCCTAGAATGATGAGTTCATTTATCTTTACATCGCATGATATGGACTTGGGACCCAACCCAGTTCTGCGGTGCCTGGCTTCTATGAGCAGTTATGCAAGTGAAATGGGAGGTGTGCATGGCTCTGCAGCATCTCTATCAAACAAGGATATGCATGAGAAAATGATTTCTCAAGTTTATAAGGGGCATATAAATTCAAAGACAGTGAAGGATGTTAGTTTTTTGGGGCCTAAATGTGAGTATGTGGCTAGTGGCTCAGACTGTGGCCAGATTTGCATCTGGAGAAAGAAGGATGGAAAGCTTATTCGTGTCATGAAAACTGACAAGCATTTGGCAGATTGCATTGAATCTCATCCTCATACGATGGTTCTTGCGAGCAGTGGATTTGATCATGACATCAAGATATGGAGCCCAAAGGCCTTTGGGCTAATTAAGCCGAAAACATTGAGCAAGTATGAAATATCTTCTTCGGCCAATTTTTTCAAGTTAAGCACACCAAGATATGATTTTATATGGCATAACGCCTGTTATGTGTATGAAACCCTAAATTGTGTATAAAAAAACCGTGTAGGTATATCCTTAAAATATTGCTGTGAATTTCTAGAATTGTCGAAGCACATTTTGTAAAGCCTCTACTTTACATGAGTGCGTTTATGAAGGGTGACGGTTATGTTAGATAGGCTAGTAGGTATTTAATATTGTAATGTAGGGTATCAACTTTTTCCCCTCTTTATTTTTAATTATAATTACCTTTTAACATAATTTAACGTATATGATATTATTTTAAAGTAATTATCATTAAGAGCAAAATAAGGTATAATTATATGATATAATTATACAAGTAAAGTATGTATTAAAAAGTTCGAAAATAAAATTGTGGTAAAATTTTTTTTTAATTATTTAATTAAGGGGGACAAACTTTTGATTCCATCCATGATGGAAACTGCAGGTCCCCTTTAGAAATTGCAGTGAAAAAAGCCACGGTAGAGAAAAGCTCTTTTAGGGGCCAGACCTCCCATAACACCCGCCTGTGCAGGGGTGGAGAGTGGGGTTCCCCATAAATTCTGTATGCAATCCTGTGAATTGCTTGGGCTGGAGGGGGCTGATTCCTAAAGGTTGCCATATTTGATCAAATTCATTGGTTTACGATTGGTGACGACGGCAACGTCATTGATGACTATCATGTTAACAACAGTGATTCTGATAATGTTAATGGTGATGATGACATCAACAATGGTAATGGAGGTGGTGATACTTGCAATGATGTTGGTGTTAATGTTGACAAAGGCAACAATGATACCTTTGCTGGTGGTTTAATGATGCTGTTGGTGATGGTTTGTGTCCAACAGAAACTGAAGGCAAGGGGCTGGATGTACCAGATAGGGTCTCCTCAATATCTGGTGTTGCAACTGTTATGACTTACGTGGAAGAGAACTAGCATAGAGTACGATGAAGAAACTCAGCTACGGGTCAGGGTCTTTTAGAGTTGATACTGACGTTGAATGCTGACAGTGATGGTTCTGATGATGAAGGTTGGGGGTGGCACAGCCTGCCGGGAGGCTTTGTCAGTTGGGGCTCACTGGATCAAAGCTTTACCCCCTGAAATCTAACATAGAAACATGGACGATTGATCCTATATCATAATAATAGATTCTAGAATTCTTAAGGTACTGTTTGGTTGGGAGTTTTTTGAGAGAACCGTTAGGGTAGCTTGGATGTGATGGGGATAAGTGTATTTGGGTGGAAAAAAATGAGGGGAGGTGAAGTGTCAATTTTTGTTCTTCTCTCCTTTTTATAAACTTCAAAATTGAGGTTTTTTGGAGGGGTGAGAAAGTTAAGGTTTAAACCTGATTAAAATACCCATGCTAATTTTACAATATTCTATTACTACCCTTTTTGATTAAAAACCCTTTCGTCTTTCCTTCTGCAGTCCTTTGAAATGCCGCGCCCAACGACCATCGATCAAATGTTCTGAAACTCCCTCATATCACATAAACTCAACACAAGTTGAATTCATGCATCAAGTGTAACATACCCAAATGAATCTTCCACAATGATATAATGAAGAAAGCTGGCATTACGTAAAACAGAGAGACCGATGATGGTGGTGATATATATATATATATATATATGTGTGTGTGCATATGTATATGTATATTATCGTGAGAATGAAGGCGATGGATTGGCTAGAGTTGGAGGGTTGAAGGGCTCTGTATTCATGCATCTTCCACTCGGTTTTCCTTCTAATGGGAGCTTTGCCTCTTTAAAAGACCATCATTTTCTTGATGTCAATGACTCTGTTTTCTTGATGCCGATGACTCTATAAATATTATGAACAAAAGGGGAAAAAACATAAATAAAATTATAAGGGTATAACTGTAAACTTAAAATTTACTCTCCCCATTTCCTCTTTAGAACCAAACAACAATTATTAAAATATCTCATCTACTATCACTTCCTTTTGAACCAAACAAATCTAGTAATCTCCATTTATCTAACCCTATCTACCTTTAATTAACTTCATCCCCTCTCTTCTACTTTGAACCAAACAAGGCATCAACATTTACGGTTTAGGATTGTTTGCATTTGTTTACTGTCTCTGATATTTGTTCACACACATATCAAGGTGGCAGATGTGTATTTATTCTCCGGCCTTAGTATGTCTTCGCTGGTTGTAACTTTCATTCATCTTCCCTCCAACGTCTACACTACGATTATCATTCTTCATTCCTGTCTCGTTTGAAGGCGAAGCATTGCATCTCGCTTCGCTTGAGTTGTAACTCTTCAAGAGGCTGAACTGGGCCTGGTGAGTCAAGATTGGTAAAAGCAATGAACAATTATTATTTCTTTTCTGGGTCAAAAGAGCCACGGGCAATTTGCTTTGGTTTGGAGTTCAACTCACTCTTCCTCCTATCTTGTTTTTTCCAACAGAGATTGCACTCTTCAATATGTACAGGTATCTGAACTGGGTAGTGGCCCAAAATATGGTATCTGAATCGGGTCAGTGAGCCCATATCAATCAAATAAAAGTTTGTTAGGCACTCGGCCATGATTCCTACAGATGCAATTTCCATAGACAATGTCGGTTGGTTCAAACTCCAATCACAGAGAGAGAGAGAGAGAGAGAGAGGACCAATCAGGGTGGAATTCAGTGGAAAGTATTACTCTTTAGAACTGTGATGTACCAAGATTTAAATTTTCATTAAAAGAAATATCAATATTTAGTACCTAATAATGTTCCAAATGTAATTATATTCGATAGGAAGATGCCTTAAAGAAAAAAAACCAGGGAGAGAAAGCTGGCATCACCCGTAGAATGAAGCAGAGGCTCCAACCTGATAGGTGAAATGACAAACAAGAACCTGTTAAATGATTTATTGTCAAATAAGGATTTTGAATCGTTGCTCTGATTATCGTCATCAATTTTGTTGACTCACCTCAAGCTTCTTCCTGTGAGGAACGACCCCAGAATCTTCTAGTAACAATCTAAAGGGTCAACTTTTGTAAGACAATTCGTTCAAACAAATTAAAACACAAAATGTGATGTGATCTCAATTCAAGAGAACTATATGTAATATTGGTTCATACTGGCTCGACGATTGTTTTATGCATATTATAGTATAATCCTACTTTTCAAATTGGAAATTCAACTTTGATGCAAACTTTAAAGTGATTAATAATAATGCATGCATGTGCGGCAAAACACGGCCATGGGCGATTGCGTTTGGAAATTAGTTCAGAAACCAGAAACGTGCACTGAACTAATACCAATGGAGGATAAGCCATTTCATTTGTAGTAGTTAGGTTTTAAAACCGCTTCCATGGATGAAATGAAACCTCTTCCAAATAAGCCTGCAGCACTGCGTCTCTTTCACAAAGGAATTTTCTTACATTAGAATGGCAAGTTGGGAGCGTTCGTGGATGCCTTAATTATGGCCTGTTACCTTACATAGACATTGATTAGCCATAACCTCATGTAATCAATTTAATCGACCTGATTAGCGAAATAAAGCTTCTTTTTGTTGGCTAAAACTTGAGGAACACATGTTAGATTTATTGTATAGGTGCAGTATCGGTATGTTATGTTAAAAAAAGCGTTCCACGTTATCTATAATTGTTGAAGTCCAATATGTAGTATATATAATCACTTCATGATTATAAGCTGATAAATTGGTTAAGAGGGGGAGTGATATCTTGCACATGACAACATATCATTGAAAACTATGACACGGCTCAATGTGTTTTTAATTTTGGAAAGAGCTTACAGGGAAATCTTAATTTTGTTAACTTGTCTTTTAACGCCACTGTCCCTATGACATGTCTCAAACCAGCTTAATTCCTATAAAGTGGTGCCAAATTGCACATGCATCAATTATCAGTATCATTTTCACCAATTCAATGTGTGTATCAGTATATATATATATATAATTTATAGTAAATTACACTTATATCAATAATACGACCTCTTTGGCTAATACTGATTTGATCCTACACCAATTTAACTAATTTAATTAAACTCAGGTAGTTAAATTATACCCTAATCATTTGCCTCAATTCTATTTTCTCCTCTTCTCTTACTTGATTATTGTTAAAGGGTATCAATATAGATAATTTGAAATAAACTTGATAAATGTGGGAAATAGGTATGACATTTAGGAAAACCAGAGTAATATTTTGCTGAAAAGGGAAAAGTTTACTCTCTCTCTCTCTCTCTCTCCCCGTTTTTATTTTGTCTTGCCTATATGATAAAGGTACACACACCGGATGTTGCGGTGTTCACATCTTATCTTACACAGTTGAAACATATTTATTATTTATGTCTTTGCTTTCAAATCTATATCAGATATCTCTGTTCCTTTCTCAAGAAACAACAGCACATTTCTGGGGTCATGTGTTTACATTGTGGATTTTTTTTTTTTTCATTTTAAAAAATTCATTTCTTCCCCAACTTAAGTATGACAGTTAATACACTCACAACCACTGAAATTTTTTATACTTGCATATTTATTGTTCTAGTGACACAAAAATATTAACAACATGTGCTTTTATGAGTATTGCTCTTCCCTTTTAATTTATGTATTTGTTTATGTTTTTTCTAAGTAGTAGCATGGAAACTGTAATTGAAAATAATTGGCTATTTCAAGGTTATAAAATTATTTTTGTTCTTTATTTAACCAAGTTCATTTTGTAATGCTATTGTAGTGTAATATTAGTGATAATCTAAATTTGAAACATTTAATTTATTAACAATTCCTTCATAACAAAATACAAAATGTGATGTGAGACTTTGATTTAAGAGAAATATAATATTTTCTTACATCCCAACCCTTAACGATTAAGTATATAATTAATATACTTCCGATTAATGTGTGGAAATTCAACTTGGATTCAAACTTGTATGATAAATGCATGCATATGAGCTGCAAAACAAGACCGTGATAGCATTTGAAAGATCAATGTGAACTTAACTAAATAAGGCATTTTTTTTTATTTTTTTTCTAAGAATAATTAATGAGGTTTTCCAAAAAAAAATAAGTCTTTAATGAACATTTGAGATTAATGAGATTTTTAAGTTTATTTGTAAGTTACTTATTGAGTAGGGATAATATTAAAAAAAAAGTAGTAGTTTATAATGATGTTAACTGTTCTTTTAGAAATGAACGTTAGTTTCAAAGTACTTTAAAAAAAACACACACACACAAGCGCGTGCATCCTTCTTATTATCTAAAATATAAATCATTTTCAACAATTTTATTGAAATCAACGAAAAGTGGTTAACTCAATAATTTGAATATAGTGTTGATAAAAAAGAGAGCATTATAAATTTGCCTAACATTTCATTATAAAATAAAGGAAGCCAAAGCAAGAGCACAAAATGTCTCTTTACGTTGGATCACATTGAAGGGCTAATACTCATAAATAAATTAATATTTATATTAAAAGATAGATACATATTTAATATTTAATAATATATTAAATACGATTGTTTTTAATAAAAAAATATGACTTTATTAAAATGAGAAGATTCGTGCTTTTAATTATACGGATGGGCTGTCACGTCACGTGGGCATTAATTAAATAGCAGTTTGAATTTATGCCAATTGGCTTAGGTCTTCGATTCCAACTTGGCTATAACTTTCAAAACACTTTCTTATCATATTTACAATAAATCAACGCATAATTAATTATGTTTCGCTTTTAGGCAAAGATTGCTTTTGTGGGGTTTTAATTGGTGGAGGTGGCCATAATAACAGAAATATTTACATACTTTGAGAGTGTCACATCATCCATACCTTATCCAATGAAAATATTTTAAGTGTATTATATTGTGATCTCATATCTCATAAATCTCTCCTCATTATTTTCCTTTTTTTATATTCTATTATCACATATATTTATTATAGAAAGAAGGAAAATAATTAGGAGAGATTTATGGGATTGAGATCATAATAGATGAGAAATACTTACATACTCCCGGAGTGCCACGTCATCTATACTTTGTCCAATGAGAATGTTCCAAGTGTCATTTATTATGGATCTCATATCCCATAAATTTCTCTTAATTATTCCTCTTTTTCCATAATAGATATCTATTGTAATGGGTTATGGAAAAATGAAAATAATCAGGAGAATTTATGGAATATGAGATCATAATATATGACACTTGGAACATTCTCATTGGACAGAGTATGAATGACGTGGCACTCCGGGAGTATGTAAGTATTTCTTCATAATAGATAACATTTGAAACATTTTTATTAGATAGAGTATGGATGATATGGCACTCCCAGAGTATGTAAGTATTTCTCCCATAATAATGCTTAGCAATCATATTAATCTAATTCATGATTAATAGTTTCATGTATTTGAATTATTTGAATCAATCCACTCTTTTGGGTACGATGAATATAAGAGATCATTTTAATACTTTTTAAGAAAAGTCACATGCTCGAATTCGTAAATTGAAAAATGCACACTAAAAGAGTTTTTTTTTTTTTTTTACTATTTAGGGGTAGGATAAAACTTGGATTGAGATTATGCTTATTAATTACTGGATAGTTATTTAAAAAATAACTCTCCCATCAAAATAGCATAAAACTAGAATATGGAATTCCGTAATTCATTTTTAATTTAAAATTATAATACCGATTAAACTTAAAATATATTCTAAGGACATCAAATTGTTTGAATTATGAGTCGGTCTTGTGATGTATTTAAATCAAGCAAGTTTTTTCCAGTTGAAATATGACTATTAACCTCAAGAATAATATTCATGATCCAAAGCATGATTGTATTAACTTAATAATGTCGATTCTCTTAGTAATAAAACTTCAAATCAATAAAGTTTAAAAATTTTGGTGGACCATTATTAATAACAGAAATCACACATAGCAAGATTTAATTTTATTCCCATATTTAATAGGAAAATTACTGTAATGTCTCAAGTAAGAGAATTAATATTAGCAAATCTCCATTGACAACTGAAGCAGCTATATTGACAACTAAAATAGCTATTATTGACAATCTCTGAAGATTTTATTGATATTAATTCTCTTATTTGAGACCATATAGTAATTCCTCCTATTTAATAAGTGTGTGTGGTGGGAGAGTGAAAATCAATAAGATGTTGAATTTAGTATAGCTAATAAGAATAATATAAAAATTATTTAAATTTTATTACAAATTCAATGTTATTAACCAGCTTTATTGGTACATGTGAGATAGTTAGAAAGCTATTGGGATGAACAAGTGCACCGCTATATTAGTGAATGAAATGATGTTGAGGTGAAATGACAACAATTAGTAACTTTCAATTGTGGTTTGAGCTTCCATGATAATGATACATAGATGGATAAGGATGTACTCACTACATTCAAGGTTTTACTGTCACAGTTAAACAGTAAAAAAATATTACTCATATGGTACATTTTAATAAATATTTATCGAACTGCTACACTTTTTTTAAATTCGTTCACATGATAAATGAGTTTGAAGGAATCCTTTTCAAACTCATACAAATGGTAAACGAGTTTGACAATATCCCGCATATTTGTTTTTCTAAAGTTCATTTGGAACTCATTCAATGTTTTAATAATTTTTTATTATTAAAAAATGAAAAAAAATTTAAAAAATAAATTAATTAAAAAATATTTATTTTTTTTGTTTTTTTAATAATTTTTATGTTTTTCATATTTTTTTTGATATTATTTAAGTAAAAAGGTAGACATAAAAAGGAAAGGCAGTACATTTATAATTTTTCCTCTCTCTCTTTTAAATTACAAAAGGTAAGTGAATAAACATAAAATTAAAAAATCGCTTCCACGTTGATTCAATGAACACATTTGATAAAGATTTTTGAAGAAAGTGTAACATTCCGACTAATATTTTTTTAAATGTAGTATATTGGTAATATCTTTTTACTATTCACGTATGCAGAAAAAAAAAACCTACATTCAACATATTCAAACCATTAATATTCTATTCAATTTAAATGCGTTAACTATTAAATGCGTTCAATTTTGTTACCATTGGCAATTTTTTTTTTTTACTCTTAATTTTTATTTTCATCTCTTAACTTCTTTTATTTTTAAGTTAATCTCTTTTTATGTTTCATTTTCATCTTTTAGTTTTTTCTTTTTTTAATTTAGCCATTTAACGTTACTTAAAATTTTAAGTTCATTCCCAAACTTCCCTATATGATCATTAACTTTATCTCAAATTTTAATCCAAAAAAAACACTTTTTTTACTTCATTAGTTTAATATATGAAAAATCACCATGAGGGCATAAGGAATGGTTGCATTCACTAAAAAGTCACGGTAGAAATGAGTAATATGTGATAACAAGTTCTCATATAGAAGATGACAAGAAATAGATACTTCTACTTGTTTCTTGTTGATATTTTTAGTAATTATATTTCTTTAATGTTGTTAATAAATTATAACTAATGTGACTCATTCTTTGACATTAATTTTGTTGAACAAAATTTGGTACTGGATTAATTAAACGGTATCCAAAATTACATGTGGCTGTAAGCTTATATATAATAAATTAAAATTAATATTAAAAATTCTTGGAGGTTACGTCTAGGCTATACGATGAATCCAATTATTTGAGATAAAGTGAATTATTTCATCACGAGTCTTATTCAATTAGTGTTCCAAATAAAATAAGGGGGTTAGAGCTGAAAATTGGGAACATCCAACTAAGAAGCTTAACTTAATTAACAATCATTCAAAAATTATTTAGAAAAAGACTACCCCTCCATCCGGTTCTAAATAATGTAGATAATTTCTATGAATATCATTTAACACCGTTAAGTCTCAATGATGAATTTAATATGTATACAGGTTTAACTTATAAATGATGCAGTTTGATTTATAAATATTGAATCTCTTAGGTCCTATTAGCGTTAAATGAAATCCAGGGGACCTATCTGAATTTAATTTCCCTGCCAAGGGCCTATGTGTAATTTTCTTTCTTAATTTAATTTAATTGGTTGATTAATTAGTATAATTTGTGTTGATCTTTGGAAAATCGTGCAACTCTACGTTCCACTCCCTAATCAAACGAATCACCGAGTAAAGTATGGTTTAGCCATAATCATTCTTACTATACTATTTCCTAATTAACGGATTAATTCTTCAAGTGTTTATTAGCGTTTACCTTGGAGTTGACCTGATGTCCCCTTAATTAGTAGTTATGAGTTGGAAAGCACGTGATGGGTAGATAGTTCCCTCCAAATCTCATATATTTAATCTATAATATATCTCTATATATATAATATTTGGAATATTTTATTCTGAAATATTTTTTTAACGTGTGTCCAACATTTTAAAGTGTTTTATATGCTGTGGTGTTAGATGCATCAAAAAACATGTTATGGGCCATTTAGTTCAATGACATGAAAGAGTATTACATGTAATCATTGTGTACCCTGTTGATTATATTGTTTGGTTGATATAGTAATGTAATTGAATGTAATTTTGATTACAATGAATTACATTAAATCAAGTAATCTTCATTACATAATTTTAGCTATGTAATATGGATTACAACTTGTATGAAGTAACATGTAGGTAGTTGTATATTTCATAAACAAATATTTAAATATTTATATTCTTCATTTTTAGTCTTAATATAATTAAAAAGTTTATTTCATATTTTTAATTTTTATAAATAAAATATAAATTTCATTTCATGATTCCTTACTAACATACAAAATAAATACTATGTAATTATCATTCAATTCCATTACATTTTTACTCAATACATTTCATTGCATTTCTATAAACTTCATAAACCAAATGGGTTATTAAGGTTCTACACGCAATTTTAATTACTTCAAACGCATTAGAAGCATACCTTAAGGTGTTGAAAGCACATGAAAAACACTTAAGAATTGTAGATGCACTACGAAACACTTTAGAGATGTTTAATACATCTGAGAAAATACTTTAGAATATCGGATGCATCTAAAAAAAATATTTTAAAGATAGATGCACTTAACTTTATAATAAATTCTGACCGGCATGTGATATTTTGTTTTTGCTTGTGCATGGTGGTGAAATTTGATTTATATATATATATATATGGAGGTTAGCCAAAAAAAAAAAATTAGATGGGTAAACACCAACAACAACGTAGGATTATAAACAGGATGGAATGACTTCCCTCTTACCTGACAACTTGCCACAACCGTTGGCAAAATTTGATATGTTTGGCTCTGTATATTGTAATTTTGTGGCATAATAATCAAATTTATTTCTTATTTCAAAATTAGTGTATGCGTAATGCATTGATATCACTTTTAAGTAAAGTTTATGGATTGATATCACTTTAAGTAAAGTCGTGGTTTTAGTTATCATGAAAAAATATCTGAGCTTAAATTTTTAAATTTAATATTTTTTTGTCATATTATTTATTTTTTAGAAAATATAGTAGTAATTAGGTTGGGAAAAATGCTGCGCCCGAAATTAAATTAATTTATCCAAATTTAACGTTTTATCTTTTTTTTTTAAAAAAAATGAGAACATATCTCCCTGGATCTGGATTCTGGAGGGCTTCCAATAGTTTTCCAATCATTAAACGACAAAAGAAGCAGGGACATGTTTAATATTCCATCTGCGTAAAATATAAACAAATAAACACGTGTGACATGACATATGTATATAATTTTGGAAAAATGACCATGAGATCTCTGATTATAAGATTAACCAGTCTCACAAAATCATATAATTATATTTAAGTTCGGTTGAGTTGTCAATGCATTAAGATGATGTTGTAATTAGCAACTTCATCTTAGTGCGTGGAGTGTTAATGAAACTTAACAGTAAATACGCTATTTCATAAAACTATCTAATCATAAAATCATTTATACAAGATCTCATTGTAATTCTCCCTATAATTTTTTTGAAAATAATATGATAGTAATTAGGTGGAAAAAAACTGATTGTACTACAAACTAAATCTAATAGTGAAAATAACAAGAAATAGTAATATTTACTATGGGAATATTACTCTCCCCTTCACGTGTTGGAATGCTCTTTTTAGAAACTAGACCTTAGAGTGTGTTTGGTTTGAAGGGAAGGGATGGCAGGGGAGGGAATGAAGGGAAGGGTAAGGAATGGTAGAGAAGGGGATCACCTTGTTTGATTTGGTTGAAGGGGAGGTGAAGAAGGGTATTTTGAATGATCCATTGTTTAGTTTAAGAGGGGAGGGGAGAGAAGGAATGGTAGTAATTTACTATTTTACCCTTACATATTATATAAATTAATTTATACATTAACATTAATTAATACATTAATATTTTTATTTACCCTGTGATATTATATTTTGAAAAAATAATAATATTTTTTATTTATAATAATATATTTTATTTTTAATTCATTTGTATAATATATGTTTTAATTACAATTTTATGATTTTTATTTTTATTAATTTAAGAATAATGTATTTTATTTATTATTTATTTTGTTAAAATATATTTTTATTTATAATAACGTCTTTTTTATAAATTATTTTTATAATAATATATTTTATAATTTATATTTTGTTTTTATAATTAATTTTTAATTAAAACTATATAATTAATATTTTTAATTAACTTATAAAAATATATTTTTATTATAATATTTTTTTTATTACAGTATATTTTAAATTATAATAATATTTTTCCTTAAGGGCATTAATGGAATAAGAGGAAAATTGAAAGGGTAAACTTATCAAAAAATTTGGCTTCCCTCTACAAAACCCCAATTTAGAGGGGAGCCAAAATAGGGTTTAGAAGAGGAGGGAAGTGTAAATTTGAGCTTCCATTCCCTCCAAAATTTTAAACCAAATAAAAAGAGGGAATCATTTTCCCTTCTCTTCCTTTCCTTCCCCTTCAACTAAATACACTCTTAAAGATGCTATCTACCGCCTTATGAAATCATTGAAATGAATACGTAGGCCATCCAGGGCTAACTCAGATGACAAGGACGTGGATACGTGTGTGGGGATTAAAAAGTTCAGATTTTGCAAAAATAATTTTTATTTAAAAAATGAACATAATTATTTTTCTTTATTTAGTAAGTACACCTATCCATAAAAACATGAACAGCTTAAATCAATTGTCAAAATAAAGATAAATAAATCAAACAATTTTAGGGAGTCTCACCTATTTGTCAACAACAGAGAAGTAATCCTTTAAATTTTAGTTCTAAATATAAGATCTAATTTCCTCCTGTAGTTTGTATTAATTAGTTCATTTTCATTTATTGGGAATTTTTTTATCTCTGAGTATTAAAACCTACCTAATCATGAACCAGAATGTGTATTTTCATAAAAGCATCACAAGTTCCATACATAATAAGTACCAAAAGAAAAAAACAGAGAGAGAGAGCCCATTTTAATTATTTTTTTTTATATTCCATATTGAAATTAAAATTATGAGTGGCTCCACTAAATTAAAAGGAGATTGGAGACAAGCTTGAAGGAGAGAAGGGTGAAGAGATTAGATGGCCAAAATTGGTGAAGAACACATGAAAAATGAAACCTAACATAATAATACAAAATCTCCAAATTGCCTTTCAAAGCCTACCTTCCTTTCAAAACCCCCACGTTCCATCAACCGGCCCTTCTTCCCTCACCTTCCTTTCCACCAATGCCCTTCAACCACATTGACAACCCCACCCAAAGTTGTATTTCCAATTATCTAGCCCACACGTTTCCCATGGTTAATATAATAGCTATTTAATTGATTTGAGTATGTTATAACAAATGTGACTTCATTTCTTTAACATATATGGTTAACATTATACCAATTCTGATCTTTATTATAAGAGCCAGTTGACTTTTTCGGTAACGTTAAAAAAGTTAAATAAATTCCTTACTTATGACATGTACTCTGAAATATTCATGTGTATTATTCAGTTTATAAGTCAAGCACATTAGTTTGGATAAAATAATAAATATTATATTAAGAATATGAACTAGTATTATATATCAATTTACAAGTTAGACAAATTAATTTTTATGGAGAATGATTGATATAGAAAATAGAATAGATTATGCTGACCTAATCCAAACCCAAACTAGTTCAACAAGATGTAACTTATGTTAGCCAGCTTTTAGCATGGGACTTCATCTATGGATCCATTCCTCAACTATATCTAACAGTCTTTGACAGCCTGTCACTTTGTCTGTGTAAAATGCTATGGGGTAATACTTGAGTATGCCGTCGAGTCATCTGATTTTGTTGTTTAGTCCGTGAAATTGATCTATGATTACCAAAAGGGGTTGGGTCTATCAGAGGATTTGAATCATCTATCACATTTAGTTTTTTAAATGTGATAACAAAATCAAACTTGTTACCTACTGAAAGATATAGAGAGTTGGCTCCGGTTAATGCAACGACTCTCTCACGCACTCTACATAATATATTGTTGCTGTTATTTCTATGATTGCGAAAGATTTGGCTTTGATGGAAAAAGACATTCACTGGGAAATTTCCAACACCTCTAAAAAATGCAACAACCGACGTGTCCTCTTTCCACCCAATATATTTCTGTATGATTAAGAGAAGCACCCACCATGGAGGTCACAAACAAGAAGCTTTAAGTATTCTCTCATCATCTCCAAATAGAATGGACTGATCAGATCAGAGATCCTCACAAAGTTTCGACACACAGAGACAACGTTTAAAGAAACGAAAAAACGATCCTAAGAGGATCGAATACCTTGTCTTTGTGCAGGGAGAAGCAAGGAAAATTTTGATAGTGAGCTCAAACCAGTATTAATGGGGTTTGCAAGCAGTATTGGGAAGTACAGAGTTGGGCGGACGATTGGAGAAGGGACATTCGCTAAGGTTAAGCTTGCTGTTGACAGCCTTAACGGTCAATATGTGGCGATCAAGATCCTAGATAAGAAAATGGTCATGGAGAGCCATCTCAAGTACCAGGCAACCTTCATACTTGTCTTTTTGTCTCTCCCTTCAATGAGAAACAAAGTCATTCTTTTGGTTGGTACACTGCTTTTCTGCATACTCATACTATAGTTTTCATGTTTCAGGTCCAAAGAGAGATAAGGACAATGAAGCTTCTGAACCATCCCAATATTGTAAAAATCCATGAGGTATGTATATTCGTGTGTATGTATTTATGCATGTATGTGCAAATGGGTATCCTTCTGAATCCTGTTTTAACCATTGAAACGATCTGAAAAAAGGTTCTTGGCACGAAGACGAAGATATATATAGTGATGGAGTATGTATCAGGGGGACAATTATCAGACAAGCTGGTGAGGATTTATAGATAAACTGGTTGTTCAAACCAAGTATTGTTTTTGTTTGTATGCAGATTATGTCACACTTCTAAATCCCTGTTTGTCTATAATGAATCATAATTTCAGTCTTATGCCGTAAAGCTGAATGAAAATGAAGCAAGGAAACTTTTCCAGCAACTTATCGATGCTGTAGATTACTGCCATAACAAAGGAGTTTACCATAGAGATCTCAAGGTGATCAGTTAAATCAATTGTGTGTCTTTTTTGGCCTATTTGAAAGGGGAATTTCTCGACAGATTAACTTGGATCTATGGCATATGTATTTAAATAACAGCCAGCAAACTTGCTTCTGGACAGCAAAGGGAATCTCAAGCTATCCGATTTCGGACTAAGCGCGCTGAGAAAGGTAGAGACTAATTCTGAAAAATTCATCATCCCAGTCCCAGATCACTGATAATTTGTTTTTCCTCTTCCTAACTGATTCAAATTTCAATACATTGACAGCCTGATAATGTTCTAACAACAGCATGTGGTTCCCCCAGCTATGTGGCACCTGAGGTAATTTCAAATTAGCTTTCTGGGAACAAAGCTAATGATTATATTCTTAGGATATATTAAGTCCCACATCGATGATTGAGAAATTAATTAAAGTTATGTAGTATTGAGGCAGTCATGAGCAAATTGGCTTAAACTATATCTTGATAGAAGGACAAACCCAATACATACCTGATTCGCTAAAATAACATTATTCCTGTAACTTATGTCATATGATCAGCTTCTATGGAACAAGGGCTACGACGGAGCAGCTGCTGATGTTTGGTCATGTGGGGTGATCCTTTTTGAATTACTTGCAGGTCGTCTTCCTTTTGATGACCAAAACTTGATGAACTTGTACAAGAAGGTATACTTTTATAGGCCCTATATCCTGATACAGAAGTGAAACTCAAATAGAAGAAAAACTCAGCAGGTAATTTAAGTTTTCTCTTGTGAAACTTTCAATCTGCAGATATGTAGAGCAGAGTACATGTGTTCACCATGGTTTACAGTAAGTCAAAGGAAGCTAATTGGCAAAATACTTGAACCAAGAGTTACGAAGGTACAAACTTTGTAGTGTGTTCTGTAGATGTAACTTGCTAGTTGGTAGTTTTCCAACTTCATTATTGCTGTTCCATTTTTCAGAGAATAACTATGCCAGAGATCATGGAAGATGAATGGTTTCAAACCGATTATGTGCCTTCTTGTGAATCTGAGTGTGACCAGAACATTCACATGGAAGATGTTAATGCTGCTTTTGATTCAGTTGAGGTAATTCATCAACAAATAGCATGAGACAAGTCTAAAAAAAGTTATCTGACATTATTCTTTGCTCCAGGAGAATAATATCTTAGAGGCAACAATCCCCAAGTCCCCAAGTTTCATTAATGCTTTCCAACTTATAGCCATGTCTCAGGACCTTGATCTATCAGGCCTTTTTGAAGAACAGGTAAGTTTACAAATCTAAAAGCCACCATCTTGAAGTGCTGTACTACTTCCAATCCTTAATACGAGTTGGATAACTAATTTACGAAAATAAAGGAAATTAATTAAATTAGTTATTTATATCAAATATGTATTGGTTTTCTTTAAAATACACTCTTTAATTATGTACATAAGAACTGCCCACTTTGGGGAAAAATATTATAAAGTGGATTGAGGTTCAACATTTAAGACCAAAGCAAACCCCTCGTTAAACTCATATATTTAGAATCAAAATTAGTATATGTTTCATTCAATCTTTAATGTTAGTGTTGGCTGTTTCTTTCTTAGGATCACAAGCAGAAAACAAAAATAGGATCCAAGCACAACATCCATGAAACCATAGAGAAGATAGAAACTGCTGCAACGGACGTGAAGCTATCAATAGAAAAAACAAATAACTTCACGGTATAATAAACCAGGCTTTTAGTGGATTTCATAGTGAACCTGTATTCTTTGCTTTGCTTTTCCAGAGGCTAGAAACTAATGAATTTCCCCCTAACATCAGTTAAAAATGCAACCCAAACGCACAATGACTAGATGTTCCAGATCATATTATGACCTATCAGCTAAGGTGATTGAAGTTGCTCCAGCTCATTGTGTTATTGAAATATCAAAATCTGCAGGAGATTTAAGAACATATGAAAAAGTAAGATGACATTTTTCCTCTTTTTCTGGTTATGAAAGTTCATTGCTTCTTTTACCTACTGAGCTGCTTTATTATTATTTTCATGACCAGTTTTGTGAAAGTCTGTCCAGTCTACTGACAGAAAAATCTGTTGCATCATCACAATCCAACGAGTCTATGGAAGATGCTGGCCGGTAATTATATATAAGCCTAGATTATAGATTACATCACTCAAAGATCACAGCTATGTTTTTTGACATTATATTTGCTACCCGGAAATTAACTGTTTCAGCTCTGAAGAGTCAAACTGTAAAGATAATAAAGGCATCCATGGTCATCAAAAGTCTGCTTAAAGATTGGATTTTTACCAATGTCTTTGTCTTCATCATTCTTCTGGTGTGAATAAGTGCAATAAGCGAGGGTCAGGCTTTGTTGATAGAGATAAACCAGAAGTCCAGAACAAAAATAATTCTGACAAGTTCAAATTCAAGCCAATGATTCTTTTCTCCATTTTTTTCCCTTATGTTTTCTTCATTCACCACCTCAAACATACTCACAAATACTCCAATGGTCCTTTTTTGCAAGCAACAATCCCTCTCATTAGAGGGTCCTAAATATAAAATTCTTTTTTGCTCCGATTAAATATATGCCATTTATTATCTCTCTGCAATAATTTTCACTCATTATCTTTCATGTATTCTCTTTATAAATAATCATATAATTGAAAAAAATACATATATTACATATTTATTGATTTTAACTAATATTTTAACACAAGACTGGAGGGAGTTACAAACTTATCGCTTTAGCAGCACATCACTTTGTCCCTAGCTTTCATTAATCATCCACGTGAAATGGAAATTTGGAGCAATAATTGTAAGTAGGAATGATGAATAATATAGATATTTTGCAATCCCAAAAGTGATGGAACGTAATTTATTTTGGGAGAGATGAAAGAAAAGAAGTGGGGTCTGTTCAGTGCACTGAGAGTCTCATTGTGTAAATAATCTATTAACATCCTTATAAGCATTTTGAGAAGTGAGTGCGAAAAGTTTTTTTTTTTTATCAAGAAAAGAGCAAATCCTTCTTAAAATCCTTATCAATATAGAAAAGTCATACACCTTTGTCACATGAATTCACGGTATTAGTTCTAGTGTTCAAAGTTCAAAAAATCGAACTGGACATTGAATCGATCGAGACAGTAGGTTAAGGGTTAATTGGTTAAATAGAGATCAAACCGGTCATATTAAAATAATGACATTTAGTTAACAATATTAAAATATAATACTTTTAATAATGTTTAATTTTAAAATATTCATCTTTATCAGTTAAAATATTTTAATCACTGTAATTAATAATCATTCGTAATAAAAAAACATCATTAAAATCCATCGATCAACTATAAAACGCTAAAAATCAATCATAAAAAAGAACCATATTTGTAGTAAAAAAAATGAAGAAACGGCGTTTAGTTCTTCTCTTTGTCACTAAATATTAATAGAAACAATAAACCAAAAAAGGGAAATTGCATTAAGGTCCCACATAAGAAAATTAATATCAAAAAGATCTCAAAGGTTGCTACTGATAACTCATTCACTTGTCAATGGTGCTCTTTTACTTATTATTAACAACCTTTTAGGACCTTTCTAATATTAATTTTTTTGAGTGAGACCTTAATGTAATTTTCCAAAAAAAAAAAAAAGCAAAGGAAGCATACAAGTAAAGTGAAAAATATTTTTTTTAAGAAAATGATCCAGTCAACCCGGTTGATGGCGGGTTGATCCGGGTCAACCCGCTTCATGGTCTAATGTTAAACCAAACCATGGACTGGTTCACTGGCCGATCCGGTTTTTTGAAAATTGCCGGTGTTTAATATAAAAAATATATAACTAATTTACAAATATTAAATTGTTAAGTTAATTTTGTAACAAATGTGTGTTAATTTTCTTAAAATATCTTTTTTAATCATATGCATTATAACTACTAAATCCTTTTACTATGTGCTATCACTAAAGACATTTTTTTTAGGGAAAGTAATAAATTCTGAAGGTAAAACGGATTGAATTGAAATATTATATTTAAGACTAAAGTAATTTTTTTATCTAACTCCTATATTTAGCATCGAAAGATAGTATTATAATTTACATATGCTTTGAGAATGGGCTCTAAGCAATGATTACCGCTGATAGCTAATTTAACTATAAACAAGGCTATTAACATTTTGTTAATCCAGAAAAGTCAGAAAATGCTGAGTGAGCCATGAAAAAACTACCTATATGTGCGGCCAAGAATTTGGTCACTAGCTCTTTAACTTTTATGTTAGCTGATTATGAAAAACAGCAAAGTAATACTTTTAATATAAATTCCGGACAAAAAATAAGGTAATGTATCACATGCGAAGTTACATAATCCTCATCATACCTTTCGGCTTGTATATGATAATAAAATATTGCAAGGGTCCTAAGGACAGGAAGAACACAAGAATTGTAGAAAATTCTCATTTCCAAGTTAAATTTAATATCAAAGCAAGAAAATGTTGCTTCACTGCATTTTTCCTTGTCAATGAAAAAGCAGACAAAAAAAATCCATGTTGCTTCAATGCATTTCTCATTCGATCTAACTGTAGTTTTAACTATTCTTTATGTATAGTCTTGGAAAGAGCAGGCGATAATTAAAAAAGCTTCATATATTATTTGTAGTCAACTCAATCCTTGTGTATTAATTAGACATTTTGATGAAATCCTATTCTTTGGTTGCGATGATCTAAACAATGAAGATGGAAAATGATTTTGTTTTGATTGTTCCCATTGTATGGAAATCAGTGCATCACAAACATGGACTTCAAATTTGAGCAATGTCATTTATAAAGCATATTAAAATCCTCCGGTGCTTTAAATTCACCGCATTTTTTTTACCGGAATTTAAGCACTGGAGGATTTTAAGCATGCTTCAATTTAATTCACCAAATTTAAGCATGCATGGTATTGAAGTTTGGGGGAATGACATATAAGGGTCCTCTGAAAACATTAATGATAATGAAGGATCTTAAAATTTTGAAGTTTTTTACCATCATTTTTAGCTGAAATTAAAATTTTTCCAAGAATGCTCATCTTCAGTATTTTCAATAATCAATTTTTAAATTTTCTTATTACTCATCTACTACTTTTTTTAAAACTTACACTCCACTCTTAAAAATAAGATTTAGTTTATCGTGTAAATACATTGAAAGGATTCTATTGTTTACAGTCACTCAAGCCAACTTGAGGTTCAGTCGTATTCAATATCCATATCAGAAGCAACATTTTTTCAGAGAACATCAGTAATCAAACCAGAGAGTAATGGAGAAAATCGTTTCTTGATTTGCAAGAAACAACAACAAACCGGACATGACCATTACAGTAAGGCCGAACATATCTCACAGAATAAAAAAAAAAACAGGCTACTTGCACAATTTTCCCTGAACAGGACGAATTCTTTAAGGCTTGCACCTCTGTCCTCAACTTAAAAAAATGGGAGACATAACAGGCTGCCTAGGCATAACACGTTGGTTTTATTATAGTATGCTTTTTGGAGTTGTGATCATAAGAATCAACACAGAAGAATATTTAGACCATAAAAGTATAGAATAAAAAAGATTGCATGACAGCTTTTTCCATGTACATGTCCAGAATGTGAACTAATGCACAAAAAAGGTACACTCAGATGAGGCTTTGAGGTATTAACTACCACGATCTGGTATACAACAAATCATCATCATCTGCTACAAAGCAGAAAAACGGGGGGAAACCAACTAAATACATCCACCCAATTTTCAGATCACAGATTCATTGACAGCAAACTTGTCAAGAACTAAAGGAGGAAATTATCTATCATATGAAAAACCACATCAGCACCATCTGAATTCAACCAGTAGGTTTTCACCTGAAAGCAGGACAAAGCAATAAGAAATAAGAAAAAGGAACTAGTAACACCCAACAAATACTCAGATTCCTGATCTACCAAGACAATGGAAACAGTCAAGTTAGAAGTTTTGATCGATGAAGCTCCAAGCCAGAAATAGTCACCATCTGATCAATTAAGCTCCAAGCTAGAAATAGTCAACATTTGTCCTTAATTCAAATATTTCTCAACTGACTGAAGGATTGAAAGGAAAATTTGTTCCCACCTCACTTTTCCTTTCTATGATTAAAAACAATCAGAGCATCGCCTTACTCTGATTTTATTCACCGATTTCAGTAAAACTTTACTTGGTTCCTTCCTTAGATCCCCAAATCTTATGATTCTCTTAAATGGCATGAGCAGTGTCTTCACTTGACATAGTTTTATCCAAAAAATAGCAAGTTAACAATGTACTATTTTCATCTCAAAATATGAATGCTAGTTACCTTTGATACATTTCTTAAAAGAGCCCAAAAGGACAAAAGGGTTACGTCACCCAGAAATCAAGGAAGATGAGAGGTTAAGCTATTAAGTTTACCTGGATTGTACTGTGAGCTATATAACGCTGTGTACTCTTTTGGAAGCTAACATCCACACGCTCCCATGGTACTTGAGTGAGACCCCTTATCATCTCCTCTACATGAGGGAAGAATAACATATTCAGAAAATACAAGGCAGAGGTCTAAGGATCAAATGCAATACCCAGTAAATGAAAAGGAGCAGCATATAGTTTATGTGCAGCTAGTACAGGATTCTACTATACATTAGGAGTTCATAGTTAATGAAACCCATTGAGGTAATAGTTGAATGTTAATACTCGAAAGTGATCAATGAATATGATGACTATGAGAAGTTACAAGTTCAGAGTTGAACTTTATACGAGTTCCTTGTAGAAGATGCTACATATACCTTACTAGTACTACATGATTACAAAAAATAAAATGCCAATTTCCATATTATATCTCAACTTAATATGAAAGTGTAAAGATTTTATTCCATGGTTCAAAACACAGAACACTAAAATTGTAATTTGCATGGATAGGTGCCCCAGAAAACCACCAACTTAACAGAAAGGCGTGATGGTAACTTAATCTACTATATGCTAATGATTGTTCCCTAGGTCCCTGCCCTTATCTGCAAATCGTGCAATCCCAGACACAAGACATTATCTCCTAGATCACTGTTCCAATTCAGTATATGGTATACCTACTTGTACCCCTATTACGTGCAGATTGAACTGCAACCCAAGTGGTAATAATAATCTTAAAGAAACTTATTTATATGGGCCTTGTTTTCTCAGATTAGTTACACACGCAAAGACACTTGCCTTTCCATTTTTTTCTCATCCCATCTCAATGTTTTTGAACCAGACAGTCCAAATATCAATCAATCAAATCTCAAAAATAAAAATCAAAGACAAAGAACTTCTCTCCCCAAGTATATAACATATATATATATATAGCATTATGTCCAATCACACAAGAGAAGTGTGAAAGCACTGAATAAAAAGACAGTATATCACAACGTTAAAAAGCATTAAAGCGAAAAGGTACCTTCCAAGTCAATTGATTGGTCATTGATAGCAGATGCTTTATTGGGATTGTGATCGTCTTTAACAGTATCCCCTTCAATATATACAATATGAGGATATTTCTCATCAATCACAAGCAGATTGGCCTGGCAGAAAAGAAGGAACAGAAGTTAGTGTGAAAAAGCCATATAGCTAGAAAGGCAGAAGACATGAAGAAAGCCTCTACCTTTGGAAGTTCATGTTGACGCCGAATTGATGATGTACGCCATCCAACCATATCTTCAAGCTAAGTTAAGATATATTTTGCAAAAGAAAAATTATTGCTAAACTTTTAGTTTGGGATGCTTATTGATGACATTAATGCATGGTTGTTTAAAAAGAGAAAAGCTCTAACTCACATCATAATGCAATTATCATCATCCCATGATTCCAAGTTCCTTTCATGATACACTTGTGCAAGCTTCATTTTAGGGAGAACTTGGCATCTACCATGGTTGAAATAGATTGTTGACTCTATTTAGAGCTTTCTGGCTTTGTGCAACAGTAATTTTGTAAATATCTCAAATTATAAATTAAAAAGAGGATACGATCATAATTTGCATTTGCATATGCCACTCTACGCTTAAATGCACGTAAAGCTGATCTACACAATCAGTAATAGTTGGATGAGCAATAATGTAAATGGATGTAAGCATCTGATGAAGTAAACTAACAAATTGATACTAACATGAACTTTAAGTGAAGTAAACAGACAAATTGATACTAACATGAACTTTAAGTCATCAGAATCACCAACCATACGCAGGAGAAGAGGAGGCTTTTCATCATCATTATCCATGAGGAAGAGATGCTTCCCAGATCTCCCTGCAACTATATGTGCAGTTTGGGATGCTCTTCTCTCAAGAAAAGGAAGGCCACAAAGAAAGGGGAGCTAAAATGACATATACACAATAACAGAAATGAGGGTTGGTCTTCCAATATAAGAACTTGAGACTTCAATGCATGAATAAATTGCCAAAGGATCAAGAGACCATAACAAAATATAACAGTGTACATCACTAAAATAAACAGAATATAAAAAGATAAAAATGCATATGCAAAATCAAGCGCACGTGACATCAGACTTGTAAGCATGTCTTCAATGATTCATAAATAGAACATCCTTAAAAACTTTTTTCCGTAGATATATAATTACCAAATCTAGCATGGAAAAGAACAATGTATTCAAAAGGCAATTGTCTATTCATTCATCATCAAAATATCGTATAAAAACTAAACATCAGAAGTTGCAAATATCATAAAATAAAACAATATAGATTACTAATCTATAGTTGATGCTGCTGGAATCAAATGGGTTAAATCAATCAGTGTTACCTTTTATGGAAGTAGATTTCAGAAGAAGGTATGCAGGAAACAGAGAGCAAAAGAAAACTACGATTCCACTTATTGCACCATGTTTACATTGACACGCCTTCCAAATGCCACAGATGTTAACTCAAGTGGGTCAAATGAAAGTTTTAGACTGAAGAATGAAATGTATAGATGAACCAGCCCCAAAGCACCGGCAGTTTGAGTGCAATTTTGGCAGAAAAGAGAAAGGAAAAAGAGGAGACAAGCCAATAATAACCTCACAGAACAAAAAAAAGAAACTAAGTAATTATACTGTGAAATGACAGTTCAAAGCAAGCTTAAGCACCTGTCTATGTCCTCTTGAACCAAGATGCGGTGTTGCAAATGTTATAAAGTTCATTGGCTCCAAACCAGCAATTGTGGCTTTGTAAAATTGTTCAAGGTATTGCTTTGAATATTCTGTCTGCTCTTCACCAAAGTCATTTTTGGTTGCACTTGTACCCACAGGACTTGATGTTGAAGAATAGTCATAAAGTCTACCAATAGCATATCTTGCCACCAAACCTCCCAAAGAATGTGCCACAAAGGATATCTTCTGCACCTCTGGCCAACGTTTAACAACAGACCGTACCTGCATTGACATTATTGGAAGTCAAAGATTCATATATCAAAATAAGCCGCTTCAAAGTTGACGTTCCTATGAAATTACAACTGAATGGTCAGGAAAATACAAGAAATTAAGATGTTTGTATGTCCGGAAAAAAGGATAATATTATTATTACGAAAATACCTCTTCAGCTAGCCTCTCACCCATTGCATCAACACCATCAAATGTCAATCTTGAAGAGTTGCATTCACTGCCTGTCCACAAAATAGCAAGTCAAAGACATAAATAACGTCCTCTGCAGAAAATGTTAGAGATTGTAGAAGTAAATGATAATGAAGTTGGCAAATTCACAGAAAGAACCAGAAGAATATGCAAGCAGAACGAAGTATGTACTATATTGTAGATAGCAGGCAAAAACAACACAAGATAACTTTTCAATCACTCTCCCCTTTCCTGAGTAAAATGATTTACATCGTGGTTACTAAAAGAGAAAGACAGAAAGAATTCATCAGAATAACAATCAAAATGAGAAAGTACATAGTTGGTCATGCCACCACTTACAAAGAGATCATCAGCTCAAGAAAGAAAGTTAATTATCCATTAAAATCAATGATGATACTGCTTTCCATTGGATAGTTGACAATAAAACCAGTGGCTAATATGACAGGAATACTCACGGTGAACAATAACTTTATCTGGAAGCTTCTTCACAAACTGCTCTGCAGCATATCGCCAATCTGCAGGACTGATATGAAGTGCATTTCAGTTCATAATATCATACAGAAAAATTATTTTCTCAGGGTAAATGTGAAGTTTAACTCAAAGGATGTTCCACTGGGGACAAAATTGAATTTCGATTGATGGTACTGCTTCTATTCTTACTGGAAAGCCGTGACAAATTCACTTTTCAAAGCAACTAAAAGTAGGTGGATATGCTCCCATAAGCACACACAGAGGAAAGGAAATGGCATAAATTTTCATTTTGAGATATAAGGGCAGGCATGTTAATCAAGAGGGGAAATGAGTAAAAATTATCTGTTAACCACTATCACGACCTTAAAAGAGGAACTTGCAGGATTGAGAGACCCTAACTCATTTAAAGTAGCATGTTCAGGGGAAAATTATTCTGCAGAAGCACTATTAAGTTCAGATGCTCAGATATTCCAATGTGTGGCACTCAAAGAAGATAAGCATCTGGGAAAAGAGGGGGAGGGTGGGGGACACTTATATTTAGGGTATTGGCTGAGCATTGCTACAAGTGACCAGTAATTTAAACAATCTGACATTGAAGATGATCTTTAAGTACTTTGAAACCCTTCGTTAACAAACTTAACATATACCAATCACCAAAAAAGAAAACTTAAACATGTACTCAAACGCTCAATCTGAGTTATTCTCTGGTAGCATGCCTAATTTAAGAAACAAAAATTCATCCGTTAATTTTAAATTTCCTCATTCCAGTATTTTAAGGCAACCATGTCCGATCAACTCGTACTAATTAGTATGTAAAGACTTAATTCTTTCGTCATGCAATGTCCCAAAGTAGGAAACAATCCCATAAGATTAAAAAAAGTACTAGTCTTTGAAGAAACGGATGAACCATAAACAACTTACAGAAAAATAAATGATAAAGAGCGAGCGCAGAGGCATATTACCTCCCAATTATCCCATTAACCATAATCACAAGGTGCTCTGAGACTGGCTTAGACACACCAGTGGAGGCATCGAAGAAATCCTCCCCACCACTATCAGCCTCCACCTTTAACCCCTTATCGTTGGGGTTCTTGAAGCAACCTCCGCCTAATCGCCGGAGAACTTCCATTCTGACCAAATTGAGGGAAAGCTTATGCGTAGCAGTGACGGTGGGTCTGGATCGAGCCCGTGGATCGAACAAAGCAGCACCGAAGCGATAGAGGCAGGGGTTGCTAGGAAGTAAAGGGGGTTTAGTGGGGAGCACAGAACCAGAAGTGGAGGCGAGCATGCCAAAAAGTTGGGAGATAAAAGCAATAAAAAGAGAAAGAAGGTTGAAGATCTGATTAGTGATGCCTTAAAGTTAAAGGAAACCAAAAGATGAAGAAGCTTCTGTTGATTGGACGACGACGATGATGATGGGAGCATGTGACTTTCGGAGCCGGAAAAAACACCGGTGTGGGAAAGCGCGGACAATTCAGTTAATATTGTTTCCGTACTGTCCTCGCCGGTTTCTCCGACACCATCTTTGCTCCAATGGCGAATCGTCGCGTTACTCTACTCCATTGCTTACTGTTTCAGTTAATTATATTCTTATCGCTCATTTTTTTCGCAAAAAAGAAAATTATTCTCGGCTTAGCTTTATCTTGAGTTCTTGACTGATTCTGGATTCTGGAAGAGTAGGCCATGAAGTTTAACGAAAAATTTTTGGTTGAAATCTCATCCCAAAAATAAATTAGTCAAATTATGTTGACTGAGTCAATATGCTTTGAATTTGTTTTTCTTAATATTTTTAGATTTGCAACAAAAAATTGTAAAAGGAAATTAGAAAGGACCTTGTTATTATTAGAGTAAAACTGAACTTTTTAATTTTTTTATTAAAATTATACAAGCTTTTTTAAAAATGTTTACCTTTTAAAGAAAGTAAATAAATTATACAAAAAATGATCATACATTCTCTTTTTACTCCACTTTCATTCTTCGCCGGAATCTTGAGCTTCTGTTGATAATTTATTTTACCTATATATTGTTGTTTTATTACGAGTTAAGGCATAGATGTATCCATGAAATATTTTTTGGCATGCGTGTGACATTATATAAGGTTTTCATGGTTGCAACAATACATGTAAATATTTCTAAATAGGGCAAAAGTGTCATTTTCCACAACTTCACTTAATTACCCCAAAAAAAAAAATCATATCACTTTATTATAAAGGTTATTTATATGTATTATTTTCAAAGCTCACGGCCTTTTCTGCTGCCATTGTTAATTCAGGAGGCTTATAGGGGAAAATTCAAGAACGACTTTTCAAGTGAGCAAGTGATGAGTTTTCAATCATAATAATAATAATAATGTTTCTAATTATAACTAAGCCATCAGCCATATCTGGAACTTCTCTCAATCCCAATCTCAACCATCGGCTTCCCTGCTTTGACTTGCTCCCCAACAAATTGTGTCAACTTTTCCACCACTAACACAAATATATTAAATTAGTTGAGATTTGGGCCATCCTTTGTGCTAACGCTAAATAAAAAAAAATGTTCATTTTAATTTTAAATGGAAGATTTCAATCAATTTTACATTCTGTTTTTATGGTTTAAAAAAACCCCGGGAACATAATAAGTTCATTTTAGTTTTAAATATAAGATTTCAATCAATTTTAACATTCTGATTTTATTATGTAAAATAACCCCTAGGGGATATAATAAGCCGTGACAAATAAATTGAATAAGTGGTGGTTATCTATTGGTGTGAGAATTAATACAACTCACTGCATGTGGTTGATTACATATGTGGGATATATGTATGTATGTATGGATGTTGGTCCAAAGGAAAATATGTGGGGAGTCAAAAGAGGAGGCTTTAATTTGTATTTAATTGGCCTTAATTGTTTTTAAATTTCAGCCACCATGCATAACCAATCACTCGTTGACTCAACCACGTGCACATCTTGCTCATGTTTCAAAATTAAAATTTTCCACTACTACATCTATGTATCTAAGGCGTTGAAAATAGAGGAGGGGGACGGGGTTAACTAAAAGTAGGTATCGTTAAAAAATGGAAGATTATAAACTTTGTTTCGTTTAAAAGGGATGAGGGTATGTGAGATATTTTAATAATTTTTGTTTGATTCAGAAGATGAAGGGAGGGGAGCAAATTGTAAATTGACAGTTATACCCTTATCATTTAATTTATGCTTTTTTTTCTTTGTTTATAATATTTATATTAAAATGATCATTTTCTAAAATGTTCGAAATGCAAAACCGTATTACTTCACTTATATATAATAAAATAATTTTATATAATCTTTAAAAGATAATAATATTAATTTTAGGGAAAATTAATCTTTTAATCCTTTAATTTTTTATTCACTTACAACTCAATCCCTCAACTATGACTGGGTACTTAAATCTCTAACTCGACTCATTCCCTTAACTTTTTTTTTTTTTAATATTATTGTCCTTATCATCTGTAAAATTATAAAATCATGGTATGCAGCAAAAATTCCTTACACCTCAGCTTCTACCTATTTTTTTATTTATAAAATATAAACAAAAGAAGGAAGGAGAGAGAGGAGAGATGAAGGCCACCATGAAACTCAGCTTTCCAGTGACGGAATATCTCTTCTCCCCTCTTATGCCCACTATTGATGTGCTAATTTGAAGGATATTATATGAATACCAATAAAAACCACTTTAGGATTTCAATCTTCAAGTTTCAAAAGCACAAGAAAATTTCCATTTAGAAAGGTGGAGCTCTCCCAACCTTTTCGTCTTCACTCTCTCGTCCAACCATTCATCATCTCATTCTCTCTATTACTATTACTGATTTCATTTGCAATTTATTTCGTTTCTCAGCATTGAACCATGGTTTCTCGCAGTTTCTTTCAATATATGAGAGGAGAAGAAATTGTGTTAGGGAAGGTTTCAAGTCCGATGAAAAGAGGTAGTGTATACAAAGATTGTAGAAGGAAAGGGGAAAAGGGGTTTTCATTGATGACATATCGTAAAATTAGCATCAGTATTTTAGTTAGTTTCATATCCAACTTTCTCACCCCTCTACAAAAATCTCAATTTCGGGGGTTTAGAGAGAGGAGAGGATGTTGAGAAAAATCACAAAAATTGGCATTTCACTTCTCCCTCATTTTTTCCAACCAAATATATTTATTCACATCACACCCCTAATATACCCTAACCTTCTCTCCAAAATCCTTCCAATCAAACAATGCCTAAATGTGTGTCAGCAATTTCAAAGAGAACTCAGAATGAGTAATTAAAGATTAATTCTAATTGTAAGGCTCTTTTCAATATCTCATGAAAAATTCATATAGGATTCACAAGAACTTTCATGCAATTTCAATTGTTCAAAATTTAGCCTCTACTTCTAATTTATCCAATATATACAAGAACTCTCATGATATTCACTACATCCTCAAGTCTATACACACATGGTTGTACAACATATACATGAGAAAGGCTAATATATATCCGAACTCTTATATTTCTGAATTCCACATCAATGTCATCACTTTCAAGAAGAACTTGCTTAACGCAGTCTTCTCATCTATATTGTAGCATCCTGAGGTATTGTTCCTGTTTAACCGCCTGTAGGCACAGGGTTTTATCTTTTTGGGGTTCCATAGTCACTCAAAAGGCGTATCGGATGGTAAAGGCCACACATTGACTACATATATGGCCTTCACTTTGAACGAGTCTAACCGATGTGGGATTTGAGTGCACCCTGCTTACTGTGTCTCCCTTCCCCCTTCACCCACTATAGGGTTCCTCAGCGTGTTAGGTCCCTAGCAGCGCTTAGTGTTACATCTAACTGCCACAAGTGATTGATCCTCCATGATTGAAACAACCATTCACACTTAGATCGACACATATAGCCACAGGTGAAAACCACATGGATCGTATATCCTTTTTATGCAAAACCATATTGTTCAGCACGGTCAACTCCCCAGAAAAGATATGTATAATCAATCATCAAAGTGTAAAAAGTCTTAATAATAAAACTAACAGTATAAAGATATTAAAATTTCTCATTCCATGCATTTAATGAAATCATAGAAAATATGGATTGGGAAGTCAAGAGCACACATCTTTTTAGTCTATACGAGCCCCCCTTCTTCAATTCAGACACGGTCCCAACCAACTTTTCAGAGGAACGGTTTAATTTTTCCCCCATGAGTGGGCAACTTCTAGATGAATTTTGGTCGGATCAGTAATAGTTCATTTGGTTCAATTATATGAAAGAGGATTATATGTAATCCTGATTACAACGGATTACGTCAAATCAGGTAATCCCCATTACATAGCTTTGGCTATGTAATATGGATTACAGCTTGTATGAATTAACATATGGATACTTGTATCATTCATAAATCAGTATTTATACATTTATATAATTCATTTTTTGTCTTGATAAAGTTAAAAAGTTTATTTAACATTTTTATTTATTTTTTATAAATAAAATATAAATTATATTTCATGATTCTTTAATAACATACCAAACAAATGCTATATAATCATCATTATATTACATTACATTCCCATCTATTACATTTCATTGCATTCCTATAAAGTCCGTGAACTATAAGGTTAGGGTATAACGGAAAAAAAAAAAAAGGAATTTGACATTGAACTCGAAATGAGAAAATTGGTTTCAGTTTTCGATAGTTAATTGTTTACGTTTTAATTTTACTCTCTTGGCCAAGGGAAGATGAAGGGTTTTGATTTTGGCTGAATCACCTGGATTTTCGATAGTTACCTCGTAGTGCAGTGAGATATCATGTTAATCGAAATAGGGACGAATCATTTTGGGTGGTAAAGAGAGATTATTAGTGAATCTATTGTGAGTTGGAATTCGTTGGCACCATCAAACAGCCATCGGAATCTGCAGGTAGCTGATCCTTGTCTCTGTCTTCAAGCGCCTTCGGCCGGCGATGGGGAACGGTGTCCTCCGGTGGAAAAGATGAAACAATACTGTAGTTGGCAAAACGACGACGCTGGGATAAGTGGGTTGTGTTAGCCGTAGATGAAATGAAGGGTGATGATTGGGGATGAGGATAACAAGAGGAGGGGAGAGAATAGGAGACATTCCGCTCTCCCATGAGCCCGCGAAGAAAAGTTAACGGAACCGAAATCAAAAGAAAGCAGCTCATTTCAAATATGATTTTTTCCATGCTTAGAATTTAGAAATCTCATGGAAATGTGCTATCATATATACTAAATTATAAAAATTAATTAAAAATTAGATTTAATTTTAAATATAGGATTTTATATGCTTTATCTCTTATATTTAATCACTAATTTTTTTAACATGCCTTCATTAACATTTCCTTGATTATAAGTGGTAACTTCTAAGAAAAAAAGTTTGTTTCACCTTATTTTGATCAATAAAAGGTGCTTTCAACCAAAGTTAATGGCTTTCAAAAACCAAGATATTATCACAAATGTCATATTTATTTGTTTTGTTGAAGAGATAAATCCAAGGACTAAATTAACGCATGCATGCGAATGTAAGATGGGATTGGATCTTGTCATCCTCGTCCTCACAAACTCCACCAGTCGTTTCAGTCTGAGGCTATGCCTACTGTCGGTTTGCTCCGTGAAAAGCTCTAACAATAACAGGCCACGAGAAAAACATTTCTTCAGAAGCAAACATATTAACCAACTTCTGAAACCATACCGCTGGCCGCCATGGGAGCTGCTTCGGAAGCCAAGCACGTGGCCGTTCTGGCATTCCCGTTCGGTACGCATGCAGTCCCTCTTCTGAACATCATCCAAAGAATCGCATCAGATTCACCCCAAGTCGTATTCTCATTCTTCTCCACCGCCACTAATCTTGCCAATCTCGACTCCTCCATATTCCTCAAGCTTCCCAACATCAAGCCTTACAACGTCAACGATGGCTTGCCGGCTGATTTCGTCCCTTCCGGCCATCACATGGAGCGGATTCATTTCTTCCTCAGGGCCATGCCGGAGAACTACAAGCAAGCTGTGGATCAGGCCGTTGCCGAAAGGGGGATGAAGATCACGTGCATCGTCACAGACGCTTTTCTTTGGTTCGGCGCGGAAATGGCAGATCAAATGCGCGCCAAGTGGGTCCCGGTTTGGATGGCTGGCCCTCATGCTCTGTTAACTCATGTCGTCACCGACCTTCTCCGTCAAAAATTTCCTCCCGATCATGCTGGTAACCGCAATCTTCAAACTCATCTTCAGATTCTCTCCTCTTTTGCATCTATCGTTCCTCGTGTTTTCCTCGGCCACACACAAAATTCTGTAAATTCAATTTTGATATGATAGCGACGACGAAAATTTCTATAATATCAATAATTTTAGGGATATTAATTTAATTCTTGACTGACCTTACAATTCTATGACAGTTTTGATTCTTGAAGAAAGAGGATTCTGGATAGGAGTATTAATTTGCTGCTTAAGTTAACATGCACTCGCATCCTTCTCATTTCATTGGGCGGATCACACTTTGATGACAAATTATCCTCTTCAGATCCCATGAAATCATTAAATTCATATGAAGTTTTAAAAGACTCACCAACTATTTATTGAAATTGTGAAAAGTTGATTTTACCATGAGCAATCGACCATTCAATAAGTCACAGATGGTAAGTGATGATAATATTATTAACAAGTTAATATGTTACTAATTCAAATAAATCTCACACGGGTTCTTTGAGACTTCATCTCAATACGATAATTTTATGGAATCTGATAGTAGTAATTCATGTTTTTCTTCCAGGACATTAGTGTGATTCTCCACATTTTATTTCTTTCTTGAACTGTGCAGTAAATAACACTGGTTTGAACATTTTCTTCATAATTGAGATTGTGATTGACTGATTCTTTGATTTTTGAATGATGTGAAGGCTGTGCAGAGCAAAGCCTGAGTTTCCTTCCATTCTTTTCTTCAGTGAAGGTGAGGGATTTACCAGACGGAATTGTGAGGGAAATAGATGATCCTTTCGCAGTCATGATCCACAAAGCAGGACAAATGCTACCAAAAGCAACCTTAGTAGCCATAAACTCATACGGCACAATCCTCCCTCCCATTCTCAACGATCTCAAATCAAAGTTCAGATTGTTACTCAACATAGGACCATTAGCTTTAACCACACCACAACCTTCGATCCCAGACAAACACGGCTGCCTCCAATGGCTTGACAAGCAAAAAGCTGCATCAGTACTGTACATTGGCTTTGGAAGCGTGATATCACCCCCACCCCATGAACTATCTGCATTAGCACAGGCCTTGGAAGAAGGTAAGTTTCCGTTTATATGGTCATTTAGAGGCACTCCTGAGAGGCAATTACCGGAAGGATTCTTGAAGAGGACAGAGGAACAAGGGATTGTTGTTCCTTGGGCTCCTCAATTAGACATCCTTAAGCATGAGTCGACTGGCTTTTTTATGACTCACTGTGGTTGGAGTTCAATATTGGAGAGCATTGTGGGTGGTGTGCCTATGATTTGCAGGCCGTTTTTTGGAGACCAGCCGTTGAACGCTTTGATAGTGGAGAAGGAATGGGGGGTGGCCATGGCTGTTGAGGATGGGGTTATTACCAAGGACGGGATGATCAGAGTTTTGGAATCTTGCTTGTCTGGTGAGAAGGGGAAGATAATGCGCAGTAAAATTGTGTCTCTGAAACAGTCCGCCATGGAAGCAGTTGAACACTGCGGAAGCTCTACACAGAATTTCAGGACTTTGATTGACTTAGTCACAGCGTGAAGTTAGTTGATTCAGCATATTCTCTGGGGTAGTAGTTTATTTGAATAAAAGTCACAAAAGTAGAGTTCATTACATTTATTTTAGAAGAATGTTCAATTTTCAGGTTTTGATTGAATTGAAATGTTTGAATCGACTTCATCGGCTGATGAAGCTGAAATTAGAAGAGGAAAAGAGAGAAAGATGTGAAATTTGTTTACAAAAGAGAAGGGGTGAGGGGTGAAATTTATTTCATAGATAGATATGTGAGTATATCTACTTCCCCCCGGAAAAAAAAAAAAAATTCTTTCATTATTTTGTCTGAATTATATTTCAGAAAGTTTGGACGGATGCAAAGCTTAATAATTTCACGAAGATTCCTAGATGCGTTCACGTACACAGGATCCAGTCCTTTAATTTCTTGGCTTACTACTCAAAATAATTAAATCAATGACCCTTTTAGGATGGAAAAAAAAAATTAAAGTTGCTAATATACATTGATTCCCGTGAGGTTTGCATAACTTAATCATAAGGTTTTGAGTTCGATTAAAAAATTAGTGTTAGGCCAAAAATATATCTATGAGACCAACCCCCAATTAGGTTCAATAATACTTAAATTTAATCCTATTTTAAAAATAAAATATACTACAAAAGGATATTAATATTTTCGATTAGATGGAGTAGTTTTTTTTTTTTTCAACATGGAAAAGTATGGTAGTAGAAGCTAAAAAAAATGGAGAAAACTATATGCACCATTTAATTATTAAAAAAAACTTTGAATGCGTGCATTATAGTTTAAATTCATTAATAAATGCACATTAATTAGTTTCACTATATTTTTTTTAGCCGACAAATCACTTTCATCAGATGACCGGATAAATCAATAAACATGCATGCATCTCCCTTATTTTAATTATATAATGCACCCATGAACGACTCTTAAAGTTTTATTTTCGTTTTGGACATCATATTTTGCCACATGCATATATATATATATTGCTTATATATATAGACACGCGTATTATTTATTTTTATTGGGTCTAAGCCAACGTTTTGTTGGTAATTATGAAAATAATATTATATGAAGAAAATTTAAACTAAGACAGTATTAATTATGAAAAATAATATTGGAATACCGGAATAATAACGCATGAGATTGTTTCCACAATAATTGGGGCAAAATAAAAAAAAGTACGCCAGAGCATCAAAGCAAAACGAACGTGAAAGATGTGAACACACACACACAAAAGTTTTGGCAAGCATTACTCTCTTATTTATAATGAAGGATTCACAACCATAAAATAATCACAAAATGGAAATAAATACGGTTTTTTCAATTATATGTTATTAGCATGTAAGAAATAAGATATTCTAGCTAGATTTGCAAAAAGGGTGAATTGATACAAATGGATGACGTTGATAGTTATATTTTATAAGGTCAACCTAATATATATATATATATCTAATTGTAACCAAAATATACTTGCAATTTTCATAATCTCCTAATCTTTTTTTTTGCCAAATTCATAATCTCCTAATCGATGCAATAATTAACAAAACTCCATCAACATATATATATAGTAGTAAAATCAACATAAATGATTAAGTTCCACCATTTTGAAGAAAGATACAATTCTTCTTCCACCCCCATAATATAAGTTGTAGAAATTAATATTTTTTGTTATGATCGCTCGGACAATTCTGAAACTTATAAGAATCTTTTTACATTTTTTTTTAAAACAATCATTTTACATCTTTATTTTATCATATTTGTTCTTAAGACAACCCTAATTGATGATACACTACTCAATATTTCATGTCTCGACAGATTTAGTGTCAGCCTTGCTTCAAAATCCTACTATTTAGAGATATTTTCACAATTATTTTTGCCGTAAGAAAATGTTTTAAAATAATTTCAATACTTTTTAATTTAATTGTAGTACGTGGTTATTCCCCGGCAAAAAAAAAAAAAAAAAGTAGTACGTGGTTATTAGCGTAATTCGTGCGTGAAGGCCCGATAACGATACGATTTCCCGTCCCAGCACATCCATGGTTGATAGTGGCATAGGGGAAGAAGTACGGTCAACGGGCAGATTTTAGGAGTTACGGGCAGCTGCTACGAGCGGCCCCGCCCATTGCCCTTCCCACACCGCACTAGGCGTCCAGGCCTATATATAACCTCGTTTCTTTGCCCTCATGATTCATACCATTACGTCTTTTCCAATACCTCCTGCCTCCTCTGTCCGATCTCAGGTTTCTTGTTCTTCACTCTCTCTTCTTTCGTCATTTTCGCCTAAACTCTTTCTCTTCTTTGGCTAAATAAGGGTCTGGTGCAAGAAGAAATGTAGTTGTTCTCATCGTATTCAGAGCGTCTGTTTGATTTGATCCGTTTCATGGGCTATTTTGTTGATGTCTTAAGTCATTTTTCCGGAAGATTATGCTGCATTTTTAAGTTTTGGCTTGATAATCGCTTAGATTCTTGTTTTCCTGAACTGAAATATTTTCACGATTTTCTGTTGTGCTTCCTATGCCGAATTTTGGCGAAAATGGAAGTTGTAGTGTTAGCTGTTCTCTGAGAGATATTGATGTGGTGAAGCGCTTTAAATATCAATTTCATTACTGCTACGGGCTTTCCGATCCTCTTTATACTTTCGTTAGTGTCATTTACAAGTTATAGAACCACTCTTTCTAAGTTGAAATGATTTGCTATATTCTCAGTGACAAAGGATCCATGGCGAAGAACGGCAAGGTTGCGTACATAGGACATGTTGAGGTTGTTCCTAGCAATGGATGGACTCAGAACCAGTCGACGAAACAATCTGTGAATAGTCACACTAGCATGTCACGAGCAGCATACAACGACAATAACTACAAGGTCTCAAATCGCTACACTGAGACTCACAAATCTGGGGATTACGTGACCAAATCTGGAAGCTCCGGATACAAGCAAGAGGCAAGGGCTACTTCGACCGTCAAAGTTACTGACAAGGCGCAAGGAATCACCACCGAGTACCAGACTCAGGTGAATGTCAAGAAGATGGTTTATCCTACTACTGCGAAATCCTCCTCCAACAAGCGCATCAACTACTATTAGGGTTCATATGTGTTCTATGGCACTGGCTGTGTTCTTAGTCCATTCTGTGTCTCGTTATGTTTAGTGTTTGTGGTATATTTTCCATTTGTTTTTGCTTTTGTAAAAACTTGACTTGTGCTGAGCCAGTGCCTTAGTCTTTTTGTTCAGGCTTGATTTCGATGCTGGATCGAACGTCTAATGCATAGTCTTTCCGTCTTATCTCGTTCTTGCTATGATTGGCGAAAAGCTCTTATTTCTGTTATTTGCTTTTAAAGAAATTTTGATGCTACTAGCATTTATTGCGGTAAGATGGATTCACTGGCGCAAATTTTGTCTGACTAGGCATGGAAAGTTTTTTCGGATCCCATCTTCAAATATTGGCAATTTGGGACTCTTCTCTGGAAGGCCATTATTGGGTTGGAAGGCGTTGAAGATGCCTTGATTCCCTCACTTGAAATGTCTTGCCAATGATATAATTATGTATGATGTATTCCTTGAAATCGTACTTTGCTAGGTAGTCTGTAAATCTGATTGTACCCTGCAGGCTAATTTCTGCTCTTAAAGGATGGTTGTGCCCTCCATCTTCCTTAATCAAATCTTGACACTCTTGCCTCACTCCAAGTTAATTTCTTCCCCTTCTTTGCACTGAGAGGCTGATTCACACTATGAATTCCATCTTGATACTTATTATTTTCCCATGCCATACGCTTCCATGTCACCTTCATGCATCTTCTCTCCGCCTCCAAGCTTAATTCTTTTCTCCAGCATTGAGTTAAATTCCATTTCCTTCTTTTAGAACAATGATAATAAAGGATGTTTCGTTTCTAAATCTTCAACGTTACTCATTAAAATCTAACTTTAAATGTCCGAAATCTTTCCTTAAGTTGGTATAGAAATTTAACGTAAAACCTTCAATATCGTTTTTTTAAAGTAATAAAAATGAAAAATAGTTAAAAACAGCATAATTAAATTAAAAAATGAATTCATTAAATGTTACATCCTCAATGTAAGAGTTGTTGACTTTTTATCAAGGTTCAAAAAACCGGACCGGGCATTGAACCGGAAGAGATATTGGTTCAAGGGTTTATGGTTCAGATCGGGGTCAAGCCGGAATCAAACCGGCTATATTAAAATAATATAATTTAGTAAACTGTATTTTATTTTAAAAATTAATAGCTAAAATCCAGAATATTTTTTTGATTTTATGTACATTTTAAATTTTTAGAGTTTAATTAAATATCAGTAATAAAAATAATTAGGATAAAATGAATTAATTTTATTTTATGTCATTATGTGAAAATTTGTTTAAATAGAAAACAAAAAATTTGAAGCTAGTTTTATTACCACGTTTTTTTAAAAAAATTTAATGAATCATATCATTTCATTATGATTCCATTTTTCAGTGTTTCTACCTTTTAAATTTTTTAAAATAATTTTTTCTTTTAAAACAAGAGTCAAACCGGTCAAACCGTCAGTCCAATGGTTTAACGGTTTGACTGGTTTAACACTGGTTTGATTGGTTTGAACCGGTCACTGGTTCAACTACTCAACCGGACCGGATCAAGGACAGGTTCACTGGTTTACGGTCTGAACCGACCGGTTCGGTTCGGTTTTTTGAACATTGCTTTTTATAAAGAGATTAAGGGAGTTAATTAATTATTAACAAATATATTTATTACAAATATCAACAATATCTTCATTCTCTCCTCAAATATAAATATTATTGCTGGAGTTATATAAAAAAAAAAAAAAGAAAGAAAAAGCCTCTTATTATATTTGAACAGTTACCTTAATTTATATAATGATATATAATTTAACAATATAAATAAATATTTTAAATTATATATTATAATTAAATAATTTTTATTTTTTACATCTTTAAAAAATTAATTAAATTTTATATTAAAAATTGGAAGTAATTAATTTTATATTAAAAGTTGGAGGCAGTAGTATTTACTATTTTGTGATCACAGTGAATTAACATCCGTCATTTCAAGAAAATGATATCCCAATTAATGAGGTGACGACATAGAAAATGACTAGCCTGGTGACATGACATGAACCAAAACACAAAGAACATGAATGGGCCATATTTGAGCGGGAGTTAAATTTTGGGCCAGGCTCATCAAAGTAAGAGATCAGTGGATGGATGATTGAGATACATCATTATCAACGGGAGCAAAATCGTATAGCAGATTTTCTGGTAAAGGAAGCATTGTCACTCTCACCAGAACTGCATTTTTTGCCCCCTCAAGATCCTCTCTTGTTAGCTATTTCTAGCGTACCGTAGTTTTTTTACATTTCACTCTGTATCAAAAAAAAAAAGAGATCAGTGAGGTTATGGTAAAGAAAGAAGAAGATAAAAATGAAGTCCAGAAGTATGTTCCCATAGCGTCTGATCCTTATAAAAATGGAAGGTAACAGTAATTGGGCCAGTTTAAATCCAGCAAATTCTCACCAACCTTATATATATATATATATATATATATTGTATGTATGCACGCATCTAATTTTAATGGATTAACACCATGTCTGATCATTCTAGTTTACCCTTATTTTAATTTTGGTTATTATAATTTCAAATAATGGGTTTTGGTCACATAAGATGGAAAATGATCCAAGTTTTTAATAAAACATAGGGATTAACGTTTTGAATGAAAAGTAATTTGAACTGCAGGAATCCAAAACAAAATGACAGCAAACACCAAACATTGTAATAACACTATTTTTTACCTACCTATCTTAGCCCTCCCCATGAAACGGACCAACCTTATATCATATGACTTCTAGTCTTGAATATGTTTAAGTTTGTTATTTGCTGTTGTGTAAAAAATGTGTCAATTCTTTTAAAATATTCTTTATTTTTATGAGTGTATTAAAGAGGGGATGGAGAGAAAGAAAGTGAGGGAAAATGAAACTAATGCAAGAAAAAATTGAATTGAGGGATTAAAGAATAGTGTTAGCACCAAAACAACTCAGTTGATTAAGCCTTCTATTAAGGTGGAGGGCTAATGGCAACAAAAAAAAAAAGAGTTAAAAGGAAAAAAAAGAAAAAAGAAATGTGGAAGGTTAAAAGAGGATGGTAATTTTTTTTTTTTTTTGTTGACCTGAGATGGTAATTTTATGTTAGACTTATAGTTATGCTGATCCAGATCAGAAATGTGGTGATGAAGAATGAGTCTTTTCGGAAGGAGAGAAATTATGTGAGGATATTGAATTCAGGTATTTGCATAATAAAAATAAAGGGATCAAATCTTATAATAAATACCTTTACTATAATTCTACGTGTAATGTAAATATAACACGTTTGAGTTATATTTTCTTAAAAGAAAAATTATGAAATCATACATTTATCTTAATCTGGATATATAATAATGTGTCTCCATTTGTTTAGAAATTCAAATTATTTTTAGTTTGATGACAGATTCCCCTTGTATGTTAATTATCGATATCTATAGTAGGAATTAATCTCTTCTTGAGACTAATTAAGTTGAAAATCATATATACATGCATCTGAAAGTGTTTGCCAACTAGTGCCGATCCATTCCAGTGCTGTTATGAATAATATTTCTTTGATTTCTCTGCAAGATTCACATTCTAAGTACTAGTGTAAAACAAACAGAAGAATAACACACACTCGCCATCTGCAGCTTTATTCACTATTTAAATAGCAATATATTCAGCACAGAAAGAAAATAGTCAGCTTTTCTTCATACAATATATAAAACAGCAGTTATATCAATAAAAAAAAGTACATAAAACAGCAAGAAGCCTCCTGATGAAATTATCGTTTTTAATATTAATTAATTAGATGAGATGAACTTAATGAAGAACGTCTCTCTATATATATATATGTAGCTATAAAGATTTTTTTTTCTTTTCAAATAATGCCAAGGATTTGTATGCATACAATATAATTAATCAATCCTATATTACTTATTTGAGAGTTATAGCAGCCCCAAAAATCTAAATATATGCAATTAACGTTCTCATAGAGAGATTCACAAGAACCTTATACTGTGTAGTACGTAGCTGCTCTGATGATAACGAAAGTTAAATCTACACTTACATGTGATGAGATTATTGAAATGAAACCCTAACCTCTATATAAATTATATATAGCTAGTATTTATGTGAGTTGTTTTAGCTAAAGAAGCTTCCAGTTAATTAATTAGCTTCAAATTAATAGGGAAAGCTTGGGGGATTCACAATCTCAAAACACGAGTTTCTTCAAACACAAACACAAACACAAACACAAACTAAACACTGCTGATTTACAACTTTTACATTATCAAATATTCTCAATAATATGGACTCTGTTTACAAGACACGCCCTGCGTATTGGATTCTTGTTCGTCTATGACGAATTATGAAATGACACATAAAATTACCACATGATTATTATATAAATATATATATATATACCGTTCGTATCAGTGATGGTGGCTACAAACTATAACCGGCCACGAGTTCATAATTATCTTGAAACATCCCTTCTGGCTGAAGAACAGGAGTACTTGTGCTCGTACTTGAACCCCAAGAGCTTGAAGATGCTGATTTGGCCATTAATAAATCATTGGACCACCACATATTCATCAAGTTATCTTTCGAATTCATCTCTGCAAAACAATCAAAATCAGCTATCTGATGATCTTGATCATCCTGTCCCATATTATTGTTGTAACTCATTATTGATCTGTTATTGTTATTGCTCAGAATAATCTCATTCAACTCAGCTTGAAGTGCAGAAACTTGCTGCTGCTGCTGCTGCTGCTGATGATGATGATGAACTCCCTCTTCAAGTCTCATCGTCGACATGCTATTAGAGTCCATGAAAGGAACCGACATGTTGTCAACCTGCGAAGAACTACTGATATTTTCGTGCTCTTGTTGATGAAGAGAGGCATTATGATCCGTACCAGAAGATGGAACAGTCGGTTGGTAGAATTGCTGATCTTTCTGTGAGTGATCGGGGATTTTATCAGTCATCAAAGGATGGAGCTTATTGGTGGTTGTGGTTGTGGGCCAGAGGTAGAAATTAGAGAAAGGGTTTTGGTGGTTTTGGAGGCCTTGAAGTTGCATATGAAGTTGAAGGCGTTCAAGAGCTGAGTTGCTTAGGGCATTTGATGAATCGTCTGGTGATTCGTTTCTGTCTCTTGGATTATTGAAACTAGACGATTGCTTTCTTCTTCCCAGTAACTTCTTCTTCAATCTGGTGTTCCAGTAGTTCTTTATGTCATTGTCTGTCCTCCCTGGTAGTTGTGCTGCGATTATGGACCACCTGGTGTACGTACACACACATAAACACCAACTCGACTCCATGAATAACCTTGTAATCACAGAATTTGAACGACAGAGAGACAAACAGATTAATTTTATATATATTTACCTGCTTCCGATGCTAATGTAAAGGCTGCAGATGATGTTGTCTTCTTCTTCCGTAAACCCACCATGCTTGATGTTAGGCCTTAGATAATTTAACCATCTCAGTCTGCAACTCTTTCCACATCTCTTGAGCCCTGTGAATTTTTAATTTGATGCACCCCATCGATCAAAACAGGTCATATCGAATTACATATTATAACCAAAAACAGTTGAGAATTCCGATGTATGTTTGTGCTGAAAGGGGGGGGGGAGATGGAGGTACCGATTTTTTGAGGAAGAGCGATCCAGTTGCCTCCCGTTCCATACTTTTCGATATAGGCTTTGAGTTTTGCGTCTTCTTCGGGGGACCAAGGTCCTTTCTTGACGTTAGCCTTGTCACAGCATGGAGCTCGACCCATATTGTTTCTCAAATCGAGAGAGAGAGAGAGAGAGAGAGAGGCTTCAATGATCTCTAGTGTTTGGGAAACTGAATGGAAGAGAATTAGGGTATAGCGCAATTTATAGTTATAAAGAGAGTCTCTCATATAGGGTGTTTGCTTAAAAGGACAAAAAGTCTACTGGGCTAAGCCCTATAATAGAGATGGCTATGGCTATGGCTCATTCATTATATTCAACGTTCTCCATATTTGCTTTCTACTGTTTTTCTCTTTCCTGCTTTTTGGATTAGTTGGCTCATTAACTTCTAAATTATATATGCGCATGCAAATGGACAAATCTCTCTTCTTCTTTTTCATATATAGAGTATATTTCAACACCAGGCCTTACTTGCCTATTTGATCAAAACAAGTCTTCACCCTCTTACTTTGTCTTCATCATCCCCCTCCTAAATGTTCCTTTGACTGTCCTTTCCTAGCCATTTATCTACTATTTCCATTTAAAATATAAATTATTTTTAACCATCTCATCAGAGTAAAAGAAAATATTGTTAAACTTATTAACTATGTATTAAATTAAAAAATTTCAACTTTACTCCTATTTAAACCTGCCCCACCTCTTTCCCTTTTCTTAATATCCAATGTATTAAAAAAATAGCACTACAATTGGAAAATAGTATTCAATATATAATTCCAAAGTTAACGTTTTATTTTTTTTTGCCAACGTATGCTACAGACCAAAGAATTCCTCTAGAAGATGTCTTATTTTTGGATCAGTGGGACTACACACACAAAATCCCTCTTATATATCCTCATTATAGGGTACTCTCAACTAATTTCACATATCAAGGAATAATAGGTAAGTCATTAAATTTCTCCTAAATTGATATTATTTTTCAAGTTTACCCCTATTTAAATTTTGATAGAGAAAGATAGAGTTCGAAGAGCTTGTTCAGAAAATACTAAACCTCAATTAATAATAAAAGTAAATGGGAAAACAATAATTAATTAATGATTAAGTTAGCCGATGATGACTTGTATTTATGACCAAAAATTATTTGTTGAAGATGCCCTATATGTAGAAGGCATAGGAAAGTGTGTTCCACGATTGGCTTTTAATTTGTGTGTCATCACTTCCCACCTATCCTATGTATTATTACGCGCATTCCAATCAAGTTGGTCACAAATTTGTCATTGGCTTACACTTATACTCAATATTTAGAAATTTACATTTCTATGTAATTAGCCTAGCTAGGAAGGTGCATGGAAAATGCAGTTCAAGTAAAAGTTACAAGGAAACACTTTTTTTTTTTTTTAAAAAAAAAAATCATGCTCATGTCATGCCCTCAGACTTTTTTATGTTATAAATCTTATATTTTTCATCTTTTAACTAGAAGCATAATTATCTCTTGAGTTTGACTATCGAAATTTTATTTTAAACTACATTTAGACAGTAGAGCAAAAATTATTTATAATTAAAACTAAAATACTACAATTTAAGCCGTTTAGATCTTATATCTCAAATTCTCAGTAGTGCTCACACACGGTGCTTATCGCTGTATATATTTTATCATATATACTTTAACACAAAGACCATGTAAGAAATAAAATTCAGATAAGTCAGTACCGTGGCGATCTTATTAACCATCAACAAAATGAACTCTAAAACTTTAATTAAATAAGAACAACACTGACTAGAAACAAGCAAATAAGTTCAGGAAAGCAAAAACAGAGAGGGGAAAAGTGAATACGTGGCACATGTGATTTACAGAAATGAAACATGTGGTATGGTGACTTTTTGCGCCTCTATCTTTTTCGTTATTAATACCTTTCCATAGCTACAATCTGTACTACAAATTAAAGTTGCTCACACACACACCCACACACACACACACACACACACGGCTTTAATCTTCTCTCTCTGATACTGAGACCAGTTGCGCGCAGCACGAATAATTCATTAGTTTCTCAGAAATTATAGATTGTTCCCAGTCTTAATGGAGGTTCATAATTTGAGAGAAATTGATAATGAGGCTGTACATGTGTACTAGAAACGAATACAGTTGACGAGAGAAAAACTTCATGCAGTCAATGCCTTGAAAATTAAGGAAATATATTGTCAGTACCATCTCAGTTTCATCACAAGATCATAACCGACTGATTCTTAGTTTGAATTCCTGTCAATGAACACTGACAGATTTTGATACATGACACACATGTGTGTGTAACTATATATATATATATTTCCCGTACACAAAATTTCATGATTCCTTTGACTCCATTGTTCCTTCTCAACCGGCCTATATCAAATGCAATAACATCATTAGCTCAAGTTCAAGACCAAAGTCTATGATCTCGCCAATAGCTATATACATTTGTTAATTAGTGATTAGTTTAAGTTGAATCTGCTACATCCCCGAACTTCGTTTGAGAGGACAGAAAAATTTGATACTTACCTATAGCTGGTGTTGAATGCAAGAATTAGAGGATGAGTTTATATTGATTTTAAATATAATGTGTCAATCAATTAAGTTTTTAATTTTATAATTTTTTCTTCAATATGCCTCTACTGATTATATATAGTAAAGGGTCTCCATCCAAGAATAATCACAATGTACATAATTAGAAAATGTATTCTAGAGAAAGTAATACATATTTGTTATAAATATTTAACTTACCTAGTTTTCTTAATATTTACAAATTACTTATTTAACTTTTATATTAAGAATCGGAGATAATATTAAATAGCGATTAATTACAGTTTTACATGAATGAGAGATTTTTAAATTACAAGACGGAAAAGTCAAACAATTGTTTAACTAATTATTTATTTATTTATTTATATATGTGGCTGTGGAGTAAATTAATTGTGCAATAATGCACACACTTTATATGTAGTTTAATTCCTGTTGACAAGTTGGCCAAGGATATATTAAAAATATATAACAATTTAACATACTGTACCAAAACAAGAAAAGCACGAAAAACCAAACAGAAGATGCAAATACGATTCAATATTTTTTTTATCAGAATAAACCCTACTCATTGACCTTTGTTTCTTCTCTTAAATTAATTCAGCTTTTAAAAATTAAACATGTAATTACGAGGAAGGAGGGCATAAGGAACCTCACCCACATTGAAATATTACAAGAAGAAACCATCAAATTTCAAAAAGCACTCATTTAAATAAAAATAATTGGTATCCTTATCATCAAACGGACTCAGATCTTTGGGACCAAGAAAACATGCTTCTGCTTGTCGACTTCCTCCCTGAACAAGAATCTTCCCATTGACACTATATATATATATATTTATTTATTTATTTATATATTAACTTCTTAGTCCAGGAAAAGGTCCAAAGGAAATGAATAGACAGTGCAATATGTGTGTGTGTGTATTTCATCACGATTCTGATAATGAGAAGATAAACACGCAAGTACATGACCTAGCTAGCTATCTGTGATAATTATTGGTGCTTTAAATTTACCCATTAATTTATGATCATCATTAATTAATCATCTAACTCTCATTTTTCTAAATCATAGGCCGACTCTTTTAGAGAAAACTGCACTCCCTTTTATTCTAATATAGAAGACATATGCTCCTTTCTCCTCTTACTTATTATAAGACATTTCCAACTAATTAACACATTTTACCAATAAAAATGATTAAATTTGTCTTAAAATACTAGTGATTTCTAATGTTATCTTTATTAATAGCATTAAAATTCATCATATTAATTTCTACTATTTCTTACAAACCTTATTAAATATGGGTATAAATAAAAAATATTTAATATTTATTTTTTTGGTTAAAATTACCAAAATGTCTTATGAAGTATATCAAAAATACCGTCTAGAAAGGTTTTATAATTTTACCCCTATGATTACTTTCAAACCAGACCAAAGGCCTGTGTATTGTAAAGTTGTTTTTAACTCAAAGTTGTATCAACAAACTTTTGGTTAAATTGGTAAGGGTGTCCAACCAACATATAAAGGATTTCAAGTTTAAACCCTAGACATAGAAGTGTTAATCCTTGTTGAAAAAGTTAACCACCCAAAGAGTCTCACAACCACTCAATTCGGATTAGTCGGTGCTCAAACACTTAGTAATAAAAGGGTACAAAAAAAGTGCCAGGATGGCGGAAAGCAATAAAAAATACTCAAAGTCGTATAGTATACACTTTAATTTCAGCGAGCTCAAACGCTCAAAGATTTGATGAATTGGTTGGTCAGATTTTTGACTGCACACACACCCCATCGAGCATTAATCTGAATTGGATTTTACAAAGGCTTTCTGGTACAGCTTTCATCAGAGAAATCAATTAAGCAAGGGAAAAGAAAAACACCCCAACGTATTTTGCCTTTATTTATAAAAAAAAATACGAAAGCCTAAACATCAACCTTATTAGTGGTGCCGGTAAGTAAATGCCCGTTTAGATTAACAGTAAAAACTATTTTTTCAACGTGATTTATAATCTAAAGAGTAAATATATAAGAAAAATTTTGTCTATGAATATGATTTTCTAATACCATGACAAACAAATTCTAAGAAAACTAATATTATTTCCTGAATGTGTTAATTCTGCCTTTTGGCTAATCATCACTTAGGCTCAAATTAACAACAAGAAACCTACAAAATATAATAAACCCTCATGTCCACAATATATTTATATATATAACACCTACTAAAGGATGATTTAGTCCAAAATATAAGTCATTTACAAGATATAATTAATACTCATGTTTCAATTTTATCGTTGCAATTGATGCTTAAAGCCTTAAATGTAACTTCTTATATTTTCTCTCCCTTCAAAACATAATTTAATATGGTTAAAATTGGAAAAAAAATCAATTTAAGACATTAAATGGGTTAGCTACCATTTTTTGTTACAGTGAAGACACAAGGGAGTACATTCAACAGCGTAGCCCCATGTACCTGATAATGTGACTATAAGGCATAATATCACACTTCGATTTTCTGCATTAATATATAATTACTGATTAATTAGCATATACGTTTTGCTTTTCGTTCAATGAGAAGCTTTTAACTTGATGAGATATGATATTAATTGCATATAATGAACTTCGCTGTCGTGCCACGTTGGACCATATCTTCGTATTAATTTACCGTTTTTTTTTTCAAAAGAAAGTTGTCTGAATATAAAAGAAAGAAGAAAGATAAACACTCTTGTATGTGTCGTCACTGGGTTGACGAAGATACTTCAATTAGACTAATTAGAAAGGCAAATTCTTAATTATTAATTTAATTCTTATATGCTAACAGTATTCTATATGAATAAGACACTCACGACTTATTGCAGCAGTCCAACGAATACGTGTTAGTGATATAATTAAAATAATAATAATAATCTCAATCAATCAAACTGTTACTACTTACCATATATATTTGATTTATCTGTGCACTTTTTGTAAAATATTAATTAATTGAGCACAATATACCTATTGATGCTAATAAACAGACCCAGTTGGTGAGTTCAAGTTAGTCTTTAATTTACCCTCTCGTTTAGGTAACTCCAACAAATGTCAAACCCTTTCAATATTATTACTTGTTTTATTTAATTAATTAATCAACAAACTTCTTAATTATTATGAATATCATGGTCATCTTTTGACACAGAATCATGTTAATTAGGAGGATGATACGCTAAAAAATACTCAGCCATGTGCAGGCATTGACTTAACTCAACCAAAACACATATATATGGTTTTGTGCATATGTGTGTACCCATGATTCCCCCACAATGATCGATCATTTACCTAAATCTATATTTTAAGAATTGCAAACACAGTTATTAATTACTGACATTGCATTCTTGGGTGTTTTATTAACTTGGATTTCTCAATAAGTCGTCATAATAGAGTTTTATGGAGGAAAAATACTGATACATTTTTAAAGTGTCATGTTATTTGTACTCTTTTTAATGAAAATATTCTAATTATTTTTTTTATTAGTCCCCGCAAATATATGTGATGATAGGTTATAAAGATAGAAATAATCAAAAGAAATTTATGAAACATAATATTCATAAAAAAATAATTAGAATATTTTCATTAGAAAGATGACAATGGCATACCAATTCAAGAGTATGTAAATATATCTCTAAACAAAGTTTATCCGTATCATTTTCCATATAATGAAACGGCATTTAAAAAGAGCTCTTGCAGTTTAATTAGTGAGGTTTTACTTAGCATTCGAGGATTACGTTTTTAAGTATGTGATATTCTTATTAACCGATCGGATTTTATTTTTTGGAACTTAAAACTACAGCATGAATGCATGATCATAGCTTCGTGAAAGATTATATACCATTGGGATTAATAGTGTAAAATGTTTGACTCTCTATTCCATGATAAAAAAATGTGACTCCTCTGATGGCTCTGTACATGTGTGTTTTGGTTATTTATAATAAATACTGCATTATATTCTTAATATCATTTCTAGTTAAAGGGTTGAAATTAATCTTACATTAAAACCTCAATTACTCTATCTTTTAAATTTATAATTTTTTTTAAAATATTTCAATTAGTTGCAGACATTAAAGGATTTCCATCTAATAATAATCATGATTATGGCATTTTAAGAAAATCAGCCAAATTTCTTTTAAATAATTAACGTAACTAATTTATTTAATATGTATAAATAGTTATCTAAATTTTTTATAAAAGATTGGAGTTACTGGTAATTAACAAAATACTCCTATATCATATCTTTGGATTGTTCAAGTGTGACTGAAATTGATGAGTTATATAAAAAGTCTCACATTCAATAAAATTGAACTTAATAAGTAATCTACAATAGAAGCATAAGACATATTGATAACCTTTGGATCCATTTATTTTCCTTCAATCCATTTTACAACTAGACACAAGGGTAGTTAAAATTAGTTGAAAACAATAAATATGCAGAAGATGTAAATTTTTTCAATCATATCTTATTTATAAAGATGATAAGTACAAAAGAGAAATAGAGAACGATTGAAAAAAGATACGAGAAAGACATCTGATTAATTAGGCTGAAAATGAAAAAAAGAAGTGTATAAAATATTTTTAGAGACCAAAATTAGAAAAAGATGAGACACACTGTTGCTTGTTAATAGGATCCTATGGACTATGGAGTATATTTTAATGTGAGAGAGTGGCCATTCATGTTGCAACACGTAGCCAGAAGAAGCCGACTTTGACCATATTGGAAAAGTCTACCCCGCGTGTTAGGTTTAAAGGAACAGATGCTGCTTGGGTCACTCAATTTGACTTTGACCATTTTTATTCGTTTCTCTATTTTTATTTTCAGGTGATGGGAAATGGTACAAAATTAGATTCTGTCGAGTGCAGTCAATTAGCTAAACAAAATTAGTTTTTTTTTCATCTTCGCAATTTTTACTGCATATATGGTAAAATAAATTAATGAGACATTCATGCCCAAAATAAAATTAAAATTGAAGAGAGAGAGTGAGATATTTTTAGGGAAAAAACCATGTAAAGAAAAAGGAGACCCGTGTCATCCGCGAATTTCATCCGAATTGTTTAGGCTTCACTCATAAAGATGTAATTTTTAAATCTTATTTTTTCTAATCAACTTTCAATATACAATAACACTAATTCTAGTTCTTAATATATTAAGGACCAGTTGAATTTCTCTGAAAAATTAAATAAATTACTTAATTATTGTAAAATATTTGTGTTTATTCTTAGATTATATATTATTTTATAAGTCAAACAAATTAATTTAAAGAAAATTGATAAATATATTAGTTAATTAGTTTTATCAATTTTTTTAAAAAAATCAACCGACTCTTATATTAAAGACAAGAGATATATTACCTAATTGACACTTTATAAGTGCAATGTCCCTAATTTGTCTTCACTCTTTGAAATTCATGGTTTCTGATTGCTACTTATAGAAGTTCTCAGAATATACAATATTCTTTTATTTTAATTTTACAGCTAGATGAAATACATTGACACTGGGTTCTATTAAATTTGTACTAAACTGTTTTTTTAATATAGTCTTCCTAAATTTTATAAAAATATCTTCATTTATGATTGAGAAATACGCTAATTGCACGTCAAACGCGAAAGAACAGACCACCATTTTTGTTCATTATATATACGTGTTTGTGGAACGGTTTTGTGCTTTCATGTTCACTTCAAATGATTAAACTTTTAATTATTCTAACGGAACATGTACTCCATAAAATTGTTAGTTACGAAACTAAAAGAAGGAATGACGTTATACAGAGAGAGAGAGAGAGAGAGAGACACACACACACACACACACACACAACTTAATCTTCCATCAAAATAGATATTGTTAAATAATAATAAAATAATTCACATAAATTAAATAATCTCATTTTTACACATTCTTTCATTCTTGTTAACTTAAACGGTAGGGTAGTTGATAATCAAAATATAAAAGATCCAAATTCTTAATTTAAACTTTTAAATGTTAGAAATGTTATTTGCAACTTACCCAAATTTTAAGAGTTTTTTTTTTTTTTTTGTATTCTAGCCATTTGAGAAATAATCAAAATGAATTAAACCTTGATTATTATCCAAGTCCCATCACACAGCATGTTAATTATCTAAATGACCACTGAGAAATATGCATGTAGGAAAATCTTCACATTAAAAGTATTTTATTTATGACCAAACAAATTGGGAACACAAATTAGGAAGAAGGACTATATCATTAGCGACCCTTCGTTGCATGTTCTTTGTATTCCTGTCCTCTGTAATCTCTATAACGCATTCTGTAGATCAAATATAGGAGACTCTTATGCGATCACGCACTTCCTTAGTTCATAGTTCATACACATTACAGCAGAAAATCCAAAAAGCGAAACTCAAAACTCTTTCTTCTATACATTCATGGGGCGAAATGGCCCCATGAGGCTATACACAAGAAGCTTTCCAACTCAAATGGACGATTTTTTTTCCCCACCCTGTATCTTCCACGTAATTCTTAAATTGTCTAATCTGTGCATCAGAAATCCATGACCTTGAAAAATCGAGTTCATTTATAGCAGTCAAATCTTTAGCTTTCCTAATAATACCAACTAATTTTCACCCTCAAAGCAATCACCAGGCGGAGAAATTATGCCATGGCTTGAGCCATCATGGAACGATACGACAGCTGCTGTTCATAAAGGCTACGGAAAATTTTGTACTTGGTGTCATGGTATTTCTTCACCTTAGGGTCTTCAGATGGACGAATGACCTGCGATAATTCACTCACTTGATTAGAATATAATACAATGGAAAATAAAGAGATCACGGAGTTTTAGTCCATAAGGTCAAACACTGTTTCTGGTGACAGCAACGAGCGAGGCATTCGATTATAAATCAAAATCTGACGAAGCATCAAATCTGATTACAATCCATTGTCACTCATCTTTTCATTGCTACGCGACCTCCCGCTCCTTTCTTTGCTAATTAGTCAGGAGTTCATTGCATACCACTACTCTATGAATGTTTTACATGTTAAGGGGCAAAAAAAAAAATGTTCCGTGAGGAGGATTGGATTTGAATTCTTGCTTACCCAGGGGCTTACACATGCAAAATTTATTAATATTGTTCGCTAAGATTAAGTAATCTCTAACAATGGTATGCATAAACGAAATCGAACTTAATTCAAAGTGGATTCATCATGCATTGAAGTTCCTAATACCTTCAAGGTCCGTATCCATTTTATGAAAATGCAGACGAGGCAGAAACAAGAAGCATTCGGAAGGTATAATCTGTACATGTACCTTTCTAAAACCAACCTTAAATCCTCATCTGAATACAGAAATAAAAATACATCCGGTTTTTAGATTGAAATAAAGGCAAACACACCTGACCAGCTGCGTTCAGGGCCTTCATGGCCTCACTAAGGCTAGAAAATTTCTTCGAAGCCACAGCACCCAAAATAGCAGCTCCCAAGAGCACAGATTCACTTTCCCTTGGAAGAATTATTGGGCAACCTAGGAACATTGTAAACATGATTCGAGTTCAAAAATGAAATAACGAATACAAAATAGAGTGACAAGGATAAAATGACCTTCTAAAGAAAATCCAGTAACCTTCGCCAACATCAATTGAATTTATACTACTAAGAATACATCTTGTGGAACAATTAGACCAAGTTTTTGTAGGAGACTACAGGATCCCATACGCTTATGCTTGTAAAGACATTTGAAATGCTAGATTGTTTTTTCCCCTGTAATCGTTATGACTCTCAAGCATCCTTCTTGTGATTCTTAACACTAAAAAAAGGTCAATATTAGAGAGAGAGAGAGAGAGACCAATAATATCAGCATGTTCTTGAATGAACAAAGGATTCTTTGAAAGGCCACCACATGCAAGTAGGGTCTTGATCTGTAAGCAAAGGGCAGAAGAATCATAAAATTGAAAAAATGTCTGCACTGAATCAATAATCCTAACGCAAATAGTGTATGGCTTTACAACGGTTATTCATCTAACAGGCATACGCCTCCTCCTCATGAAGTACAAAGGATGAAGCAAATATAGCATTTGACAAAGGTAAGTCTCAGACTCTAGGCAAGTATCAGAGAATGTGCTGAGGGTGTCACACACACACATTTTATCCTTGAATATTGTGACATTTTAGTGCATCCTTACTTTGTGCCCATGGGCATTGCAATGCTCAACGATATGGCGTGTACCATATGCAATTCCCTGTACAGTTGCCAAGTATAGAAGGGCCAACTGTTTCTCACTTGTGTCAAGTGTCAAACCACATACAACTCCTTTTGCTTTTGGATCTGCAATAGGAGACCTGAACCATTATACAGAGAAGCCTATATTTAGACGTCGTCATAGGATCGTCATAGCTAAAACAGAGGAAAGTTTGCAACTAAACAGACACCGGTTCCCATGGAAGTCAGGAAGAACATGTATATCTTCAGTCAAGGCCGCAACATAGGGATGGTTCTTCTCAGACATCAACTTCTCCAAGATCTTGTTCAGGAGTTCAAAGACAGAAACCTCTGTAAAGTTAAAGGAAATAACAGTCAGACTTGCTCGTATATCAGTGTGCATATGCTCCAAATAAAGTAATAATTTTACTTTGAGAAGCAGCTTGATTAGCAAGGTGAGGAGAAGCAGCATGATTTTCAATTATATGATCCAATAATGCACCAGTAGCACTCTGACCTCCTTCTGTGAGCCAATATTCTGGTAACATTGCTGAACATACAGATGAAGAAAAAATGGTTCAACATATAGCAGATGCCAAAAAGAGCAACTGCAAATTTGCTAATTGATCCTAATTGCAAATTTAAATTACGGACTTTAGTCTTTTCTTTTTAACTAAAACACCCTATACGAATTTATTAAGTGATTATGCATTACATCCGAAAACACACACATCAAGTAAAAGGAATATATTTTGTTCTCAAAATGCACAAATAAAAATGAAAAGTAGGATTTCATTAAATTTAACCAAAAAATTGTGTATTCAGTTCAACGTTGGGTATTTTAGTTTAAAAAAAAAAATTAGACTAAAACATGGAGCATTTTTTTATTGGAAGTGATGCCAACGTATATTTAGAAAATCAAAGGCAAACCTACATGAGTTCAGCAAAATTGGAGAGAGGTCTACAAAATTTTTCACAATAGTTTGTGCCTATTAAAATTTAAAAGAAGCTATAGTATAATCTAGATGTGGTAATTTGCTCATAAAATGGAGAAACTTTAGTGACTTACCTGACCAAAATGGTCCCCAAACCCCAGGAATGAACAGCTTTCTCTCTGATACAGCCATGTGGCAAGTAGAAGTTCCACAAACTAGCACCATTCGGTTGCAGATTTCTTCCTCATCAAGTCCTGAAGATACAAAATCTCCTATAGTTGAGCAACAATATTTATGTTTTCTTTTTCTAACTGTAAGTTGTTAAGTCTCAAACCCAAAAGGGGAAAAAATGGAAGTGTCGTGTCATGGTAACCTTTAGCTTCAGAATAATCTGACTGGGGCACACTTTCCATTACCCCAACACCACCAGCATGAGCATCGATTAGTGATGTCCCAACAGGAATCCCTGCTACTAGACCCAGTTCCTGGATATTTAAGCTCATTAGAAGAATTAAAAATGTCACATTTGGAACTAGTAGCAATAAACTAAAATTCACATTAAAGGAGGAAGGTTGTACTCATGTCATTGCCATTAAGTTACATATATGCTACATCAGGGGATACCTAAGAGTCACCACTTTAAATTAATGTGAAATCTTGAGAACAAATTTCTTGCCTTTGCTGCAGTAGGAGTAAGGCCACTACCCAAAGCATGGCCAGGGAAAGCAACACTTCGTCCTGTTATCATGATACGTTATCATGTTAAGCTGCAGAAAGAGAGAAATGAAAGCTGATGGAAAAAACAGAGTCCATGGTTCATTGAATCAGCACAGAAGCTAAGGTCATGTTAACACAGTTTGAGCCAAAAGATTCCCAAAAAATTATCCACCAAAGTCCAAATATGATGGACACGTAACAAAAAAAAAATAGTCCAGCTAAAGGTCATTGCTCACATACATGCTTCCATTTTTGTATTTAAAATGCTGTAACAGAGCATCCTATTCACAATCGGATTTTGCATATGATGCACATTATGTAGACTCCAAACTTGCCATTAATTTAAGCAGCTCAATATCAGTCATGAGTATACCTATCTTAGCATGATGTCCTTCAATAAGATCACCAAGCCCTATCTCTTCCCAAAATTCATCATCCCATCCACAAGCTTCCATATCTCGAGAGTCTTTATCATTTATTTGCTGCATGTGTGCATGACCAAGATATGTCCACTTGCAAACCGTGGTGCACAGGCTACGAGTATCATCTCCAGTTGCCCTAGAAAATTACCATGTATATTCATCAAAATGAAGTGCGTTTGGCTTGGATAGACAGATCCTTGGTATCAAGAATAGAATACCTGTATGACAACCAATCACTCAAGTCCATCCACCTGAAAACCATAGACCAAGATTCTGGCAAATTTTCTTTGACCCACAATAGCTGAAAATTATAACAGTATCAGTAAATAGCTAATAAAGCTATAATTGAATTCAGAAAAATTTCACCAATTTTGAATGACAAGTATGATAACATTAACATCACATTACAAGAACCAGCCCCTTGCACAACTGATTAGGTTTGGTAGCCATCAATCTTGAATGGTAACTCTTGAGTATTTACTTATAAGTGTCTCATAGATAAATTTATTTACTCAATGCTACACTCCAAACAAGAACAAGTACAACTGGACACAAGGATCATTAGGACCACGGTTTAAGGAGCCAAGAGGCATTCATGGAAAAAAAAAATTCTAATGTAATGCTAATGTTAGGGATTTATCATAACTTTTCGATCATATAGACCAATAGATTCTAGGTCTCATCCAGATCAGAGTGTTCCAGGGTGATGCAAAACGGGATGGGAAGGGAAGAGAGAAAAGAGAAAGGGAAGGGGGATATTGAGCAGATTGGAGGGAGAGTGTATATGAGAAGTCTCAATATTCCCGACTAAGCTCCTAAGTAAGTCACCCAAACTACTATCTGTAACTTCAGTATAACCATCAGTTTAGGGATGACTTCCTGCGATGATAATGAGGTGAAGCCAGGGACCTGCGGATTCCTGTGCGTTTTCTTCACTGATTTCATAGCCACATGATCTCTAAAGTCTCTATTGTCAAGAATTATTAACAGCAATCATACAGCCCAATAAAGATACTTGCATACTTTTTTCTTGCATATCAATCCAACTCTAAATATAATTCATTAAACCATTAGTTCACAATTTTTCTGCTGCATGATATTAATTTTCCTGTTAAAAAAATAATTCGTTACTAGACAATCCGTACAAATCCTACCATTTGTATGGATGATCAACTACTCGGCGTAAACCCCGATGTTCCAAGTGCAATCAACAAGAGAAAACAAGATTCGCTCATGCAGCGCATACCCAGTATATCTCCCGATTGTAGAAATGGTTTCAGGTAATTCTAGTGATCATTGCCATACTATTTAACAGTGAAACAATCATAGACACAATGAAGCTCAGAATCACACTAAAATCAGGAAATTGTGTGCGTGTAGGTGTGTGTGGAAGCATAGAAAAATTTATACACAAGATAAAGTAGATAGAAAGAAATCTGCAAACAATAAAAATATATATGGTATGAACAAAACCAGGGGTTGGGTATGGCTGAATATTAAAACAAAAGAGGGGTTCAGGTATATGCTTGAAGAAAGCATCTAGTAGAGGAAGGCAAATTGCACAAAGCAGCAAGTGGTGAAATAACTGGATTACTTCAGATGATACCTTTGGAGGCTCCATTTCAGGTGAAAGGGCTCCACCACAGTACTGTAATACAGGCGAGTTACTAGAATTGATCCTTTCAGCTTGCTCTACTGCTCTATGATCCATCCATACTATTACATTCCTTCTCGAATCACCACTCCAAGAGACCGAAACAGGAGAGCCATCAGCATCTACTGCAACTGCCATAAATGAACAGTTACAGTTATGCACATGCAAATCAATATTCACTGCTAGTAAGGAGAAAGCAAGTATGTCATAAATGTTGCATACCAAGAGAACAAGTAGCCGCAAATCCCAGACCCTGTACTTCTTCAGGTGCAACTTTTGCTGAAGAGCAGGATGCTTTTACAGCCGCACAAATTGCATGCCATATATCTGTAGAAGATTGCTGTTTCAAAAAATAGAATATCTTAAAACTTATTTTTACACAGGAACCAATCAGGAAATCAAAAAAACACTTGATGTCTCAGGCTCTCAGCTGACAGATAGACAAGCAATTTAACCAAATAACATTAAGTAGAAGCATGATTCAGATGGTTTTATGTTGTTGAGGCACAAGGCTTTAGCATAAAATTCTAGAGTCAAGAAATCTAAATAAACTTAGGTCTGATATATAACAAAGCCTTAAAGACCAGCAGAGCCACTAAAGTTAACTGTGTTAGACAATATGAACTTCATAAATTTTACACAAACTTCATTTTCCAAGATCTGGTAGTAATGAAATCATCCCAAGGACTTGTCATAAGGTTTTCACAGTCAGCTGAACAAAATATAGAATTCATGCCCCAATTATGAGATCAATGCACAACAAACATCAAATCTGTGGCTGTCATACTAGAGTCGCTTGTAGATTTTTTGAAAGTCCAATTAGTCAAATATTGTACCTCAACATGGGCACCATCTTTCCATATCTGTATTGGGCTGCTAGACGAACCAAGAAGCTTCCCATTCTTGTCAAAGAGGCCTAAAATTATAGAAAAAGGACAGTGTCGGGAAGAAATAATCACAATGGTTGTTAAATGAAACTGGGATATGCTATAGCACTATAGCCTGTAGATCAATACAACAGCCCTTGGAACTACACCACATGTGTAGTGTTGCAATTTTCATATAACTCCAGTACAGCTGATGATGCTACAGGAGCCATTTTTGTGTAGATATAGTTAGCGCTACAGGTCCTAGATGTATATAGAGCAACAAAAAACATAATTTAAGTGATTTTGCAAAGACCACCTCTGGAGATTAACTTGACCAATCTCAGACATATAATATTGAATTATCTAGTATTAAGTAATGAAGGATATTCGTTGGAAGGCATTCAGATAAAATGGTGAAAGAGGAAGAAAAAACCACAAAGGTTGTTAAACGAGAATCTAGACATGTTATAGCTTGCATAAAAAATTCTGAACTTATAAACAGAATTTGAAAACGGGGAGCAAGAAATTGGCAATGGACTAAAGGCACGAAACAATTCATGAGGTCTATGAACTCGGAACAACAGTGATCAAAAGTAACAACAGCATGTTTCAAGTCCAAATTTCATACACAAACCACCAACATTGAATGTTCAAAACCACTTGAGCGACAATTGGTCACTTAAGCATAAATACGTCAATGGCCTCACCAAGCATGAATAAAAACCACCATTACCAACAATAAACCAACACACGAATTTCAAATGCACATCGTCATCATTATCAAATACGATGGCTCATTCCAAACAATGCCAACGAAATCAAAATTAAACACCAAATCCCAACCCGAACTCGATCACCAAACCAGTAATCAACAACACAAACCCGAAAACGCACACATACGATACGTATGACATTTGAAAACAACGGACCTGCGCGGGCGCTGCCGGTGCCGACGTCAACACCGAGGAACACGCAGCGAGTAGGGTTAGGAGGAGTGGGAGAGGAAGAAGACATCTCGAGGAAAACAGAATGGAGGCGAGGAGTGCGAGGGCTATAGTATGGTGAGCGAGGCTGTTGACCGAGAAGTGGCGTCGATGTGTCAGGCCATGCTCGCCTTCTACCAGACATTTTTAATCACTACTTCTGTGTAGATATTTATCTTCGGATTTTGCGTTCCCTTCCAGAAATTTTCCTGTTGATTGGATAATCATTAACCAGTGATAATCCACTAATGTGAATCATCAATAGTCGGATAGTTTTGTTCGTTTTAGATGTGTAAGCTGTATTTGGAATTAGGATTAGGCTTTAGGATTAGAGGAGAGTCTGGAGGTTGGAATGATCAATCAACCAATTTCTTTGCTTTGTTAATAACGAAATAATTATTCTTCAATAACATTCCGAAATCTTCACAGAATTTGTAAAATTGAAATTTTAATTAAATAAATAGTAAAATACACACCACAACAAACGTGTGTGTATGATTTAATAAGGTAAGAGTGATTTTTTTTTATTCAACAATTTAGGTAAGTAAGATTTTTAAAGTCATCCAAATTAGATTAAGGTACGTCTGCAGACTAAAATAACGATTACCTCAATATGTACAAATCACTTTGGTCAAAAAAAAAAACAAAGAATATGTACAAATCACTCACTAACATGATATCTTATGCGCAAAGAGAATTGGACGGTTGTTGTCTTGATCGACAAAGAACATGTGCAAAAAGCCTACAGCATGTATTTTATGTATGAAAGTATCATAAAATCGTAAATTCAAATCTTATTGTAGATATGAAAATTTTGTTGATGAACGATCCGTAAATATCTTTATAAACGTTCTCATAATTTAAAAATATGACATGAATAAATTCTTAAAACTAATTCATTTAACTGTTTTGTATGTATATTAAAAAAAATAAGAAGAAGAAGAAGAAAATGTTACAAGTCACACTTTCCATCACGTGCTAGCAACAATTGGTATAGAAGGCCCACTTTAGAATTGTTCTTTCGCACTAGAGTAACTAAACTAAAGAATGAGATGTTAAGTATGGAGAAAAAGTCACTTTTTCATATTGTAATTGTTTGTGCGGATTTTAGGTAGACCAGAGGTTAAAGGAGGATTCGGGTAACTAACAGTGTGTGGCAGGGAAATGCAACGCGGGTCCAAACTCAGGGATGAAACAAAGTGGAAAGAGGATCAACACGGCTTAGCCTACAGTTGTATATTAAATCTCGGAGTGAATTACAGTGATTCGAATTCAGAGAGAAGAAGGAGGTCTCAGAGGAGGAGAAGTTGTTCCCTCTGTTACAGATTAATCAGAATAAATAATGTGTTTCGTAGTCGTCTAGCCATTGGGTAGTTACGATGTGGCTCCGGGGATCTAGGCAGCGAGGGTGCTAAATCCGTGGATCACAACGGTCTGGTCCTACATCCTTGGGGGCATGGACCGCGGACGAACGTTGGTGTCTCCGAGAAAGCGGTCGCTGACGCTGGTCGTAGGGACAGTTGCTGGGCCTTATCCTGGATCAGTGCAGCCAACTGGGCCGTTTGACGCTGATTGGGCCGGTCGGGCCCAATGCCATTTTTTGGGCATACAGTAATAAATTAATATTTGAATTCTTTATTATTAAAAGATGTGGATACAAATGCAAACTCATAACAGTCCCACCAGCTATTGCAGATGTTATTGCCACAGTTCAAGGATTACACTTATGTTGGAATGGGGGTTTAATGAGGTAGAAGTTAGAACAAATAGTATTAAAGTCAAAGCTTTGAATTTTATCTCTAAGGGATGTGACAATAACTATCCTTTTAAAGATATTATGGATGACGCTCAATTTTTAGGCTACAGATGTTGAAAAATCTTTTTCAAACATGTTATTAGGGATAAAAATAAGTTAGCAAACCACCTGACTAGGATGGCCAAAGATTAAGTGAATAGTTTATGTATCCTTTGTAGACCCCCCAACCTTATTTTTAGGAGATAGTATTTTTAGTTAATTACAATATAACTTGCAAGTTGCTAAAAGTTTCCATCAACTTAGCTATGTATTGGGTGTATGTTTGAATTAACTTTTAGAGAATAACTTCTGTCTGGGTTTGTGTAAAAGTTATTTTAGAGAATAGATTTTGAAGAATAGCTTCTGAAAAATCTGGAAAGAATAACTTTTCGGAAAACCATGGTTTTGAGAATTATAAACTATTCTGGAGAATCTAAGGATGTTTGTATGACTCACATGAAATCATGATTTTAAAAGTTAAAAACTATTCTACATTTTTTAAACATGTTTATCTACCTTTTTTTAAAATCATGATTTTAGGATCAAAACCTTAGTTTCATAACTTCACCAAAACATGTTCTTAGACCTAAACCAAGTGTTTTAGCAAGGTCTTTAACTTACCATCGCAATCACAACTCAGGGTACCGTATAGGGCTGCACACTGGACGAACTGGACCGGACCAGAAGCCAACCCGAAGTCTGGTCTATTTTTTGGTTGGATTGGGCTAGGCAGTCCGTGGTCTGGTCCACCAGTCTAGTGGACCAATACTCGGGCTGGACTGGACTTTGGTCCACTGGACTGGTGGTCCGGTCCAGCAAGTCCATGACCCCAATTCTCATCTTTTCTTTCATTAGGTTACTGTATTATATTCTCGATCCACAAGCATAACATATAAGAATACGATACTCATGGTGTAGTTCAATTTAAAAGTAAATTATCATTAAGTTAATTTCAATTAAAGATATGAACTTAGAGCATATAATAATAAAACTTGAGAATGGAGAAATGAAACAAAAGTAAAAAAAAAAAAAACTAGGAATACGTTTCACCAAAAACTAGCATATATAAATTAAATGGTTTTATTTAGTCAAATAAAAACAATGTTACATGAAACTCAGAATAGTCTAATCCCTTGATCACTAACTTAGAGAGATATTTTTTGTTTATATATATAATCGGACTGGACCGGATCAAGTAGTCTGATCCCCTGGTCTTGAACCTAGTCCAGCTTGACCATTTGGTCTTGTCTAGTTAGTCCAGTTGATCCTTCGGGCTGCTTTTTAACTGAACCGGAACAGACTGGAACACTTCGGATTAGACCGGGTTGGACTGGACTAATGGACTTTTATACACACCTACTACCGTATCCTATGTAGAGTCGCCTTGCTGGTCCGTGGAAGAACCATGAACCTCTCCACTAGGAGCTAAATCAAGAGTGTTCAAGGATGGCCATCATTAATTAACATCCATTATGATTGACGGCCCAGATTTACTCTTTCTCAACCAATAAATGTCAAAAATGCTTATGTACGTATAACATATCAGTAAGAACCGCACTTGCCATTATTTATTATTTTACCAAACATATCAGTAAAGAGCCCCACTTCTGTTCACTTTTTTAGATACCAGTTGAATGACATTTTTATCAAATTAATTTTCATGACTTATAAATAGATATATAAGTAATTTTTATGCATAAGTTTAAAAGATTAAACTTACTCTTTGTATTAAAAGATTAAGAGTTGGAGAGAAATAATTTTGGGGTAAATTAAATCACCCTTTTAGACTAAATAAAAAGAATAACAATACTAATATTTGGACCCTAAAAGCTAATTTTAAAACGGCAGGAGTCCTGTAAGCAGTCAACCACTCAACTCATATCAGTTGCCCCCAATCAGCCTGCTGCCCGTTCAATTTTGAGGCGATTCCTAAATATATTTTTTGTGTTTTTTTTATGATTCGGTTTTACATAGAATATTGACATTTTGATATTGTATACGTAAAAAATGGATCAGTTATCAATTTTTTTATAGTTCTTTAAATATAGACACTATAAAATTAGGGATGCGTTTAATATCTTCTAAGATTTTTTTTATTTTTAAAAAATTATAAAAAGTTGAAAACTGAACACTTTTTTATTCATAATATATTAAAATGTCACTTATTTTATATAAAATTCAGTACAAACGCCGAAAAATGTAGTTGACACAGCTAACACCCAAATCTCTGGTAACGGGATGGCCTCACAAGTCAGATAGCATTTAAACCATAGGCTTCATAATTAGCATCTTAATGGGATCTAGTGCAGAATAAATTAGTGTGGCCCACTTACATAGTCCTTTCAAATTACTACTGGATGAGGTTCAAATCTAACTACTGTAAAAATCTTGTTTATAATAAGTGATCTAAAAGTTTTTTTTCCTTAATCTGGAGATACTTCTTGATTCTAACGGGGAACGAGGTAAGGTGTTATGAATGAATACATGAATTTGAAAGTTGGATCCATGAAGATGATGATGATGATATTAGCTAGGGATGAAACAATGACAGATCCCATGCACCACTGGTTTTCAGACACTTGACATTTCTGTGCATCTAACATTTAGGGTTGTGGTCCCTTCATTATTTATTATTTAAACTTCTCCTCAGTACTCTCCCAATACCCCTCTTCTTCAGGCAATGATACGTTCTCTTCTTAACACCTTACTCCTGGTATTGAAGTTGACTCACATACGTGATCCTACTATTTTTGTGTGTGATGACTGATTGATGTCAGATTAAAATTGAAATAATAAAAATATGTTTATGACAGAATTATTCGAAGAGAGATGTTGAACATATCATTGATTTCATTTTGTTTTTTGTTCCTTTGGGTACATAACTAAGGTGAAATTGGAAGGATACAGCGTTTTCGTTTTGTTGTTTCAGAGAGTCAATCATTCAAAAAATTAAGAGATATTAAACACAAATCAAATTAGTGAAAGAAGAAAATCAAAACAATAAAAAAAAATAGACAACTAAATCGAAGTCTGAAGTCGTTTTTTTTTATCACTTTTTGAAAACATTAATTGCCACCCCCAGCGTCTCTATATTTTGTTTTACTAGAGAGTAGAAACTGATCAGCTATATAACATGTGTGGTTTGTGGGTTGACCATTTTGTCCTCCTTTCTACTAGCTACCAGATTTCTTTCTGGAAATTTTAGCTTTAATTTGCTATAAAATAAGTATCAGTTCAAATTTCAACAAAATTTTAATTATCTTTTTTATAGGTGAGTTGGTATATGAAAGTCTAATTAGGATTTAGGCATACCTCCACACTTAAAAATCGGTTATAGAGATATTTACATATCATCTACTATAATAAAATTCTCACATCAACAATTCAACCTTGTTGGAATGCGTTATGGGCTAACTCGTTGTTAATAATTAATTAGACTAACATTTCTTGGCAATAAAACTTCAGTTATGGTTGTATATATGCAATCATACCCTTCATTAATGAAAATCTGTGGTTTTCTTAAAAATAACATTCATATAAAAATAAAACTATTAATTTTGGTATAGCCTAATTAATTAAGTGGTTAATTAAAAGCTTTCTTAACTGATGTGTCATAATAATTTTAATCAATCTATAGTATCAATCTACACATATAAATAATACTAATAACAAGTCACTTTACTTTCTAGTAATATATAAATCTCGTAATTTTGTAAATCGATAAGCCAGAGGAAGTTGATACCTACATAGAAGTAGAGAATTAATTAAATCAAGGACAGAAAAATGTAATTAAAGATGATCACAACGATACAAGGGGATCCAGCAAACACAATAATAAAGAGGTTTGGTGCACTGTTGGCAAAAATTAATATCAGCCTTATCTCCGTGGAAGTTTCTCTACCAGAAGTCTCTATCGTCATCTAATTCGCGAACCTCCTTTATATACACACACACTCCCACCTACAAAAACTTGCATTTAAAATTGATCTCACTGTCTCAGACAATTAAAGCTTTCAACTTGGGAAGAAGAAGATGGAGGGTTTCAGAGAAGCAAGAGGCGAGGTTTGCCTCAGAGTCTCTGCGATTCTCCTCTTGGTTTTAACGGCTTGTTTGGTTGCCTTTGATTCTCAGACCAAGGTCATTTTATATACTCTCACCAAGAAGGCCACTTACCAGGACTTAGAAGCTCTCAAGTGAGATATTTATATATATATATATATATATATTTGTTTTTAATCTTTCACAGGATATATATTTGGATTAATTTTTTAGCTGATTCCTAATTAATTCTGCAGAATATTGGTGTCCGTGACTTCTGCTGCTGCTGTTTATAACTTTCTTCAGATATGCAAACACTTCGTGCCGGCTTTTTCTGGACGAAAATCCAAAGGCCATCTTCTCTACTTGGCTTGGCTTTGTTTCTTGTTGGATCAGGTTCTTGCAAATTCAATTACTTAAACTCTTACTACTACTACTACTATTATTATATTATTATTTTAACATTTATAGTTATATATATATACACACCTTTCTCTTAAGAGCACTTCCTTGCATGTTGACACAGCATAAAAAAGTAGAGACATGGTATGGATAGGTTTGTGAGGTAGCTAGGAGGCAAAGTACGTTAGAAGTAAAACTAAGAAATTATAACCCATAGACATGGTATTTAAATTAAAACCCGTGCTGTAAAAGATACACACACATAATATAATCTATGTCACTTAATCCATATATTCTCTTTCATACATATAGACTGACTCTTAATCACATTAAATTGATAAAATAATATTTTATATTCATGATAATTTTATTAGAACTATATATAACTTAATTACTTATGATAATTTTATGAGAGGTACGTAATTAAATTTGAGAAACATCATTCGTGCGTGTGTAACTTTTATGAGGTAATAACATGGTTAGATCCATGGGGATAAAAGTGGTAAAATATCTAAGGAAGAGGTTTAATTGGTAAAACAAAGGTGTTTTTACAGAAAGAAAGCAAATTGCAGGCATCCATAGAGACCAATAATTCTGGAGGGTATTAATTTATGGTCTATTTGTCTCTTTCATAGTTCAGAGTTGGGCCCTCCACCCTAATGGAGGGTTTTGTAGTTGGAATAGAAAATTTTCCATTTTTATATTACAAATATACTCAATAGAGACAAATAATTTGAAAATTAAAGTAAATATAGGATCACGTGATGTTAGCTAATTATGGGATCAGGGTGGGCGTTGGATGTATGTGGAAGTCTAAGTTTCAAACATTTATGATATAAACAATAAAAGGCAAGAAAGAAAAAATAGCATAGAATATCTGTTAGTTTATCTAATTTAAATTATTTTTATCATAAAGATATGACACTCTTAAAGCATTTAATATATATATAACTCAGCAATATTATTTTTTCATTATTTATTATTTTTAGAAAAAAATTTCAAGCAATAAAATTATTTTTATATTTTATTATTTTATTTTATCCAACCATCAAATAACCGGTCCTTATTCTGAGCAATGAATATCTTTTTCTTTCTTGTTTTTATTGTGTCTTCTCCGATTGAAGACCACCAGTCAACCATATAATCAATTATAAGTTTGTGTGTATATATTTGCCTTCACTGGATCCATCACATCAATTTTAGATATAATGAACATTCACTTATGACTTAATACCCTATAAGATACACTTTTATACAATAATTCTAATTATAAAATGAATCTTATATTAAAGATCAAAAGAATTTATATAAATTACTTATAACTAATTTAACGAAGAAGTTTGTTAGTTATATCATTAACAACAACAAGTTTATTCCACTAATTGAAATTAGCTACATAAGTAATCTATCAACAACTAAATTTTTAGATTAATTTAGTTACATCATTATCATTGTCTAAAAATTGTTTTGATTTTCATCCTTACTCCTAAAATAAATACCATACATTTAAAAATTGTACACTCTCTATCCCCTCATTAAAATTTGGGCATGCAGGGGGACTTTTTGGAACAAAACACTTAATGCTAACAAAAACTCTTGCAAAGTGACTTCTACTTGGAATTATAAAATTTCTTTAAAATACGACTTATATTACAGACTAAAATGTATCACGTGAGGATCACTTTTGCAATTACAATTTTAGTATATCATAAGCTGACTAAAGAGTAAAGACCATGTGTTATGGGACACACACACACACACACACATATATGTGCCAATATATATATATATATCTACAGACACACACACACACACACACACAGAGACATGCTTGTGTGTGAGTGAGTAGTGAATATGAACAAATTATGAAGGACGAAAGAGGAATGGTAATACATAGAAAGAGATGGGACTATACATGCATGCAGGTGGGTGTGTATCTGACATTCGGGGTGAACACGGCGGCGATGGAGGCATCGACGATAGCGTTAAACGGGGTTGAGGCGATGGGGTGGCTGAAAGTATGTGACAAATTCAAAAGGTTTTGCGTTCAAATCGGAGTGGCTCTCTTGGGTGGCTATGTTGCTTCCATCATCATGGCCATCATATCATGTATCTCAGCCTACAACTTGTTCAGGAACTACTCTTCTTCCTCTTTCCTCCGCTTGAAGTAGCCAACAAGGCCCCTTGTTAATTAACTAGCTTTTATATTAGCCCACTTTGTGATTAATTATCATGAAACTAAATGCTAAATTAAATAATGGATATCGTAATATTCTTCATCATCCGTTAATTATGTATTCCTCGGTCATCACACAGAATACGTATTAATGTATCATGCCGTGGTAGACTTTGATGAGTTCATTGAGCTGTCATGAGTTTAAACGATAAGTATAATGTTTGAGTTGGCGGGTAAGTGAAGATGAAGAGAAATCCAAAGAGAAAGCTTTCAATGATCTTAATATGAGTTATCTGCAGTATTAAAAATAATGAGCAGATGTACTATTTACAAGTCGTATACACACCGTTTTTTTATTTTGTTGTTGATATTTATAAGTCATTTTAACGTAGTATACTGAAAGTAAAAAAAAAAATATTAAATCCCAATAAATATACCTAAAAGTGGATTAATGTTTACATTTAGAATCAAAACAAACCATCAACTAGCTCCTGTATTTATGATACCGCAAGTACTGCAAATCATTAATCATTTGTCATGTATGAGGTAAATAATTTTGATGTACTCTAATCTAATAATATATGGGACATTTAAAAGTTTTGATTAAATCCTAAATGTAAAATTTGATTCACTCTTATCTCCCATCTTAAATTGTTCTCTCATAATATCCTGTTATTGCTGCTATTGGGCATCTTTGTCATTACACATTAAACTTTAACCATTAAATAACAGGGTTATTTTTAAAACTTGAACTTGAGATTTTCTGATTTTGTTTAAGAAAGAGAAGTATCAAGCTACTTAATCCAAATAATCTTTTAATCTAGGACTTATCTCTCAAAAATTAAAGGTACTTGATGTAGTGGTGGACCAACTAGATCACAAGGTGACGAATTGAGTTTGAATTTCACCTTATTCAAAAATACCCATGAGGATTGAGAAGAGGCATCCTGATCATAAATTCTCAAATTTTATTAATTAATTGCTTGAATTCCTAATAATAAAATTTACAAAAAGTGATGGATATCGATAGCTCAAAGGGTTATAAAAATGTTCTTAATTTCTCAAAATTAGCCCAACGCCCAATTTTGAATCTTGTTCTTTTGTGTGTGTGAGATATATATACACACACATATATAATGTTGTATATTGAAAATAACTGTCTTGAATGATTATACATGTCCCAACAACTAAATGGCACCCATATTAATGTCCAAAAATATTACCCATGCTATCATATATTTCTACATCCATACACAGAGGACCACTGACATAAGTATGTTTTGAATGTCAACAAAGAACTGTGATATTATTGCCCCGAACTCGTTGGCTTGGTGGTGGAGCAGCTGGGGCTCCCCTCAAGAAGCGAGTTCGAAAAGGCGACGATGAATCTCAGAACTGTGATATTATTTAATTAAATAATCGATAATATCCAATAACTTTTGAAAGTTCTGTTTGGATGAGAAGTAAAAATAATGGGAGGAAACAATACATGAAAGGAAGAGAGAAGTGGAGATTATAACTTTCTTCTCTTCTCCTTATATTTAAATTAACAACAGAAACTATATATAAAGGGGAGATAATGATAGCTTTTTTTTCTTTGGTTGAAAGAAAAGGGCCAAGCCCAGAACACTTAAACATGAATCCTACGGGGATAACCAACCCCCACTATATCATCATGCAAAATCTCGCTAATTGCTTCTGGCGGTATAGGCCAAACATTTCTCCTTGAACTCTGATTCATGCCAGGAGCAGCTAAGACATCGGCATATCTATTACTCACTCTATAGATATATTTGACCTTGACTAGCCAGTTTCACTGAAGTAAACTCTTGATCTGATTGGAAAGATGCAGATTTCCGTCAATCCACAATACAGTGCTTGCTATATGGAAAACTTGTGAGTGTCATCACTCTTAAATACCTCCATTTTTAAAGAGAGAATTTTAGGGGAAAAAGATGTGGGGGTTTCATCAAGTAAAGAAAAATCTATTTATTTTCTTCTCTTATTTCATCCTCTAATTTTCTCTTCGCCTACTTTTCTGCACATTCAACTATAGGATAAACGTTGTTGGCAACATAATTTAATTAAACGCATATTATATGTGTTAATTAAAGCAAATAATTATTTCCTTTTTCAATATCATAAGATAACGAAATACACAAAAATGAAAGCTTATCCAACTAGTAATTCAGATTATGTGAGTATAAAGAATTGTGAAGAGTCTGATGTAAACTAAATGATGAAAATGACATAATACTACTATAAATGTAAACCATTTTATTTTAATGGCCACACAGCTTTGTAAATTTGTTACAAGTTGCGCTCCCAAATTACTTAGTGAAAGCGAAAAGGAAGTAGTTTCGGGTCTACGATTGTCTCTTTCGTGTTCCATTAGAATTCGAGTAATTAGTCTCCTCTCCTCGTACGTACGTGTGTTGATGAATTAATTAAACAAATTTTTAAATGTTAAATTAGAGTAATTAATCTCGTAGGATGTTGATTATTATATATGTCTGTCGATAAGATCACTTCATTTGTGGGGAAAAATTATTTGTTAATCCTTAAAGTTTATCTAAATATCTTTAATATTTTCTCTCTAAATTTAATTTGTTTTAATAAAATAAATTCATGCATGTTCTTTTTTATTCTAAGCGTTAGAAAAAATAGTCAAGGTCATTTGGAAGTAAAGAGCCACATGGGTCATGATGGTGAATGAGATTAGTGTATGACTTAGAATAATCATGTTGCTAGAATAGTTAGTATATGTCTTAGACAGTTTGGTAAAGTGCCGATTCATTGAACGTGATCTTCATCACCACATGCTAAGCCCTACTTTCTCACCATCCTATAATTAATGAGGATATTACAGTCATTTCATAATTAATTAATGGTTGATTATACAATTAAATTAGTTTAGCCAAAGCCACTTGATCTCGACAAATGATGATATCAATGTTTCCTCCGTTACCTGGAAGATGGGGTTGGGTGTGTGTGAGTAGATCTCTTCTTCTTATATATATATATATATATATATATATGTCATAATTTAATTCGCACATGCATTAGATGTTTTAATTATAAAGGGCTTAAACTCATGATCTCATATTTAATTTTTTTAAAAAAAAGTTTAGGGGCACAATAGAGTTTAATCTAGTAGAAGAGGTTAATCACCTAACAATAAAATGAACTAAAATTTGAATCCCCATTAATAAAGGACCTCACATTTGAAAGAAAGAAAGATACTTACACTAAAAAAAAAACTTTAGGGGCTACTTGGTATGAATGATTTGAAGGAAGGAAAAAAATTTTAGGAGTTGGATTTTTTTTTTAAAAAAAAAACCAGAGTAGTTAAAATTTTTAATCATTTTTTTACTCTTTTATCTTTTTTAAATAAAATTTTATAACCCCCACTTTCTCCCCCTCCGTTCAAATTAATTCTCCTGTATACCTAACAACCCCTCAAAGTGCTGTCATTTGAACAAGGCCAACTTCTAATAGAAGAAGCAATTGTTTGAGAGAGGGAAAAGTCAGGATTTAGTTATAAGTCAAGAATGAAATTAAATGCATATAGAATTTTTTATGAACTTTAAAGCATGAATATAAAAAAATATACAGCACCAATATAATATTAAAAGAATTCTGAAAACTTTCCTCCACCACTGTAATTGAAGGAATATCAACATAAAAATAACGAACTATAAGTTTGAAGATGGCAACAGTGCTATTATGAGAATGCTACACGAATTAAAAAAGAAAAAAGAACTCCGACGTACGCCACCCTGCATTTGGATCAAGTGTTGCATGTACTGTATATTTGACGTCTCACTTCTATGAGTTTTGAGTCAGAACCAACAAGTAATGTAAACATGATCAAAATGTGTTTGCCTTATAACATATACAGATATAATGTTCTAGGTAAAAAATTCAACTATGTACGTTTCGCAACATATAAGGTTGCACTCTGTTTATAATGTTTCAAAACAGGAGCTACCATGTTTGGGACCAACCTATTGATTAAAGCTAAAACTTTTGTCGGATTTTATGGACGAAAATTACATGTTTGCCTTCTTTACTTTTGTTTATAATAATTTCTTGTGCATTGGCTCATTGCATTTGGCGTATTAAAAAATAATAGCAAACAACATAATCAATAATGATAGTTTAAGAGAGGAACATTTGAATGGGCTTAAGCTATGCTGTGAAGTAACAGCCAAAAAAAGTTCCTTGTTAGTGGACACTAGCTAGCTATGTTCTGTTAGATATTTCACATGTTTATTATATTATTTTGAATATTGGGACTACATCAAGACATTCTAGATATTATGTTACCCCAACTTAAATAAAATATCTCCCAAGTGTGACCCACGTGTTAGTTGAACCAAGTTCTCTGGTTTATCGTTTTTACTCTATCCGTTTGGTTAGTGATAGCCTTAATGGAATGGATGATGGCTGAGTTAGAGCGGTATCTATGATTCCATACGCATATTGCAGTGAACTGTTCTCATATGGTTGGGCTTACAAGCTAATGTTTCAGAAATGAGAACATAATGAAGATTGCAATGAAATGAAAACATACTCGATATCCTAATGTCTGCTAGGAAACATCCACAGTCACCTAAAAAGGAGCTCTTATTTTTACCTCGCATAGCACAAAATTATTTAAAATGGGTTAATCAAAACGCACACTTAAACATTGCGGTGTGAACGATGACCTTTCCAAATTAAACAGAAAATCTAATTACCGTCTGAACTCGTGTAATTGCAATTTTAAGAGAGTGGTCTTGTCAATAATATTTGCGGCAACAAGTCATGTAGGGATGGGATAAACCTATCATTGACTTCTTTGTGAGGAGACATCCAACTTAAAACTTAGTAATCATCGCTTTATACTTCTAAGATTTAACCATGAGATAATTTATACCCATGCATCTTTTTCATACCTCATATAAAGTCTAGAAATATAGGTTGTATTGTTTTTAAAATATTTATAAATAATGTCACCTGCTATATATTTGCAACAAGGCTATCCATATTAGTCAATTAGGATAGGCCCAAGTCCATTGAGCCAGTGACACATAATTCATGTGGGTCCTAAATTATATAATTTACTCTATTATGAAAGAGAGAGGGAAGGGAACACGATCAAGTTATGGAGGTGTGGGCAATAATTTTTCATTAAAATAGGCTTGATAATGTGATTTCACTAAAATCCAAGAAAAATTAGGATAATTAATCTTTTTTAGAACACATATATCCTCTTATTTGAGATAATACTTTTTGACACGCTATTGAATATTTAATGTAAACATTTCTCCTATTTCAAAGAAATTTGTCTACAGGTCATGAAAAGAAAAGAATTTTTTCAACCAATTTTGACAAAAATTAAATATTAATTTTAAAATCCAAGAAAAATGTGTACTTATGTCACAAAAGAAAATTATACGGCTTCAATATTTTTTTTTAAGAAAATGAATAATTTACTTCTAGCACAAACGGTTCTAATGTAATATCTTCAATTAAGAACATATTTAAATAAAGAATTAACTTTAATATTTGCGCGCGAACGTACACTTCTCAAAGATAGATGAATATTGGATGAATCACTATGAGATCCTAAGAAAATGATTTAATTAATTACCTAAAAGTATAACGGTAAGTGAAGAGCATTTAATTATAAGTTTTAGTAAGAAATAACAATATGTTTATATTCTGAACTTATCATTGAGACTTTCATAATTAAATCTCTTTCTTAGAATATAATAGTAATTCCCGTTGAATTATTTAAAAATTTGAAACATTGAATTGAAAGTGACAGTTAAAGGCTCCGAACAAAGGGATCTGAACTTGTTGCCTTGGCTAAAACAAGAATGCCAGTGAAAATGTTGTGTCTCGAAGGCTAAACCAATAAAAAGGAAAAATTCCAAATAAGCTCCCACCTCTAGCTTAACTCAATATACATACATATATATATATATATATCATCATCATATAATGAGGTTGATAGATTCACATCCCCATTATGTCCCACACACTGACAGTCTTTTTGAGGACGTAAAGACTTTTTTAGTCTCTCTGGTGGACCATAACATCAGTCTTAATCTCCATCATCATCATCAACTCATGTCACCAATTCATATGATTGCAACCTTGAAGAGTCCCATAACCTCCATATCGTTCTAATACGCCAAGTTAAACCATCATATCTTCTTTTATATTAACAGTCATAGATGTTAGTAAAAGGGATATTGAGTGTGATTCCGTATAAATGTAAAAAATGTTTTTGAGTGCATCGGCTCCAATTAAGTTTAACAGTGTTTAAATCTGGCCCAATTAAATAATTGTATTAAACATTAATGTCTTACATGTTTTTCCCTCCAATTATAATAGTGAAATGGTGATTAGCATGCATGATGCCTGCATGGATAGTAGAAAGTTAAAAAATTTGAAGTTTTAACCATAACTTTGTTTTTTTTTAAAAAAAAAAAGGAAAAACTAATACCACATCTAAGCTGAGACTCATGATTATGGCCGACCATATCCAAACCACATCAGGAGTACTGTTCAAAGTACCAACAATCCTTGTCCCATTACATTTTACGTTTACACATTTGATCAATATCAGTACGTGCTTTTTGTAAAGGCAAAATTACAATTTCGGTCATCATTTTATTTGTTTCAATTTCTACTTTTTATTCATCGTATCTCTTTACTCACTAAATCATTTAAACATTTTCTTTAATTTCTTATATGGAATTTAACAAAAAGATCATATGATTGATTTATGGTGTTTTCACACTAATATTATTGTCTTCTGATATATGTTTTTAAAGCTTACTACAAGTATCCCTCAACTTACACTAAAAACTAATCCATCCTACAAGTAGGTTTTGCTTCTCCAAACAAGGCTTTTTTATACTGATATTATATTATCCTTATAAATAGTTTTCACGTTTGAAGTCTTCCTTAACTAATAATCGAAAGCTAATCCCCTTCGAAGGTGGAGATCATATTAGTAGATTTTAACTCATCTTTTTCATAGACATAATAAACCCAACTATTTGGTCATTGTCCATTGAATATTGCTTATTATTACATTATTGTTTCATCCCTTAAAGCTCTTTAAGGTTAATAATCATACCATAAATCACCATCGAATTTAATTAATGTCTTTGTTATAAAAATTGATTGACTATTGGGATTTCCACGTATACAAGGTATTATATTTTGAATTCGCATGAAAAATTGTGAATTCAATAGAAACTATGTACACGTTATTTGAAATTTACAAGACATTGTTTTTGGGTTTTTTTGGCGAACATGACAATCAATTTTGCAAACAAACTTTTGCATCACAAATAAAAGTGTCATTGCTTTTTAAACAAATAATTATACGATAGCATTGTAACGGATTTGCAAATATATTACAAATTTTATTTTATTTTTGTTGTTGCAATTCGGAGATCTAACACTTCAGATGACAGATAGAGATCTGATACTAATTATCTATGTAGCTTTAATGACTTCATATATATAGAAGACTAATTCTTGTTCCGTGATTAGTGCTTTTAAAAAAAAAAAAGCCTCAAGACAATAATCTCCTTGTGCAAAAGTAAAGAGATAGATTGATACGAAATAAGAGACTCCATAGCCATACAATAGTGAGCTAAGTTTTAGGTTTTAACTTTCTTATTCTTTTTCCAATTCACAAACTGTATATTGCAATGAGATTAAACTATTTTGGAACCGGTAATCTAAGGCACGTCCTAATGGAGCAGCCTTTTGTGTTTGAACTGTTTCCTTCTATATATATGTTGTCCCTTTCTCATTCTATTGCTTCAATTCGTTTCATTGTATCAAACATCTTTCAAATTCAACATACACACATGTATGTATTTCAAAGCTAAAAAGCAGACAAGTTATTTAAGATAATAAAAATGGTAGCACAGCCATCAATTAATATATATATATATATATATAACTTCCCTTATATATACCCTAATTGAAAGAACTTTTCAGTACTTCAAATTGCTTCAACCAAGGCATATATGATCGTCAATTTCCTCTCTGTTCAATGTGTTTTAATTATCAACTCGCACATATTGCTTCACTCTCTTTCCATCACAAGTTTTTCATCAGAATCATATTAATTATTACTCAGAAGAAAAGAAACAGTTATGTTTTACACAGTGATGAGCAAAAATTCCCCCCAAGTTTTCTCTCATCTTTTTTCTGCCACACATGGATATATAAATCTCACCTTAATTACGAACGCTTTAATCATCAAAATCACGTAGTTCTAAATTCAAAATCTGAATCTGATTAAAGCTTTAAAGACAAGTCAAGTTGACCAATATCTTCCTGATGCTGAGCATCACTCTCAGACACAGCATAACCAGAAGACCTGGGGTTGGAACCACCATAGCTAAACTCTCTTCTTTCATAGCTAACCCCAGCACCATCTTGGCCATGGCTTACTGAGCCCACACGAGCAAGATGGTTGGAGCCATTATTGAAGCTGCTGCTGGTAGTAATAGAGCCGTGATCAGAGATGAGCCCAAAATTCTTCATTGAGCTCAGCTCTCTGCTCTTCTTGGCCAGTGTCCTCTCCAGCTTGTGGGCATTCTGGTGACCTCCCAGAGCTTGTGAGCTGTAGAACTTTCTCTGGCAATAGTTGCAGGAGAAAACCCGAGGCTCCATACTGTAATTAGCTGATGGATGAGAAGATGAATTAGAAGAAGATGAGGATAGCTCAAGGAGAAGATCTAGGTTAAGGTTGTTCGCATCACTTGAAGGATGATGATAAACAGAAGTGTTTGAAGAAGATGAATGGAAGCTCATGGCTTTGCCAATGATAATAGAGAGAAAAAAGAAACAAGCTAGATATAGAGAGCCAGCTGCTTAGTGGCTGTGCAAGAGAACGCATTAGAGAGGAAAAGATATAGGCTGCGAAGTGAGGTGAGAGAGAGAGAGAGAGAGACTTTTCTTCGTTAAAAAAAATTGTTAAATTGAAAGCTCAAAGATAGGTTCACTGTTCCTGCAAACACAAAATAGTGTTGTATTATTATTTAGTGAAAAAAAGAGGACCGTACAAGAGTGAGAGATAGAGGGACATATATCTGCAAGATCAGTGGGGAATCAAAGAGGTTGTCGCCTTCATTAATGGCAGAGTTAGGATCCTTTGTCGGTCCATGGCAAAAATATTTTAAAAGCATATTATGGATACTTAATTCTATACTAAACAACGTAGTAATCTCCTAATTATAAACCCCACTATGAAGACCATGATTAATAAGGTTCACTTATATACTATCCTTGTTTTTTCGTCGACATTAAGTGAATGTTTGGGGTTGAAGCATCTAATCAGAAAGTCTTATCCCATATTATACATTCCAATCTGTCACACCTTTGATTAGAGAGAGAGAGGGGACTGAGTAATTGAAAGCCATATGTGTGTGTGTGCAGTGTCCTATCAGACTTCTAGTTTTAGTATTACAGCTTCTTCAAGCTAAATCCCCTTGACTAGTCTAAAAATTGAATATGATTAGAGCCCATTTTTAACTTTCTTGTCTTGAGTCTAAACCTTTCTGTCATCCATGAGTTACAAGATCAATGGCTCAGATTCAATTAATATTGAAAACTTTTTGTGCTATCCTGTGTGCGTGCGTGTGCGTGCGTGTGTAGAGCTCTTATGATCAGTTACGGCTCCATCTCCATCTATGTACATAAGCCAATGTATATGTGTCTGCCATAGCTTGTACACATATATAAGTACTAAAGGCTAATCATTTTGGTTTTATTCCATCTTTAACTTGAAGATTTCATATGCTTTTCATCCATGCTTAACCCAACATGTATAAAGCAAGGAGTACCTAACAGTCTTCGGGCATTTGGTATACCGATATTTCAAATAATCTTTATTAGATGCCATGATGTATCTAAAAAATGTTGAATTCACGTTTGATATTAGAAGTGCTGTGATAGCTGAATTGAAATACTATAGAAGTTATTCAAAAATACATTGTGGAATCTCAAGTAGCTCCATTAAAGTCTATGAGCCTATACTTAGACAGGGCAAATGAATTGAACTTTTTATAAAGTAAATAATAACATCTGTCAGTAGTATCTTGCTAGCTCAATAACTAGTCCATTAGAAAACCAGACAACCATTCTATGAATATGACTACGTTTTGCACATCAACTTGATAGTGAGAGCCTCAATATAAAAGTTAGCGTTCTAGCAGCATATTACATTGTGTTCTACAATTTTGTTGACTTGACCAAGCACATGGGTGATGGAATATTTTAAAAAATGATAGTAATATAGCAGACAAAAAAATTAAAAGGGGATCACTGTTATGCTAATTAAACAAGTTAATTATTAGTTATTTTATTATCCCACTCTCTAGGACATTAGAGTTTAATAAAATTAATAGAGAAAACCATGATTGGGGGATCATAATCTTTGTATTCGGCTATGATTGCGGCCAATATTGTCTGTGAATCACAGACACGTAATGAACCAAGAAACTACGTTCTGTTGCCGTATGGTTAGTGAGATTTGAAGCCAAGAGAAACATTGATTCTTGTGCTAATTAAACCCTTTTAATTAATTTAACGATTAGTTTAACATGACACAGTATCCAATCAGTCAATTCAAGTGTTTCCCTTTGTACTTCAGCAAACAAACTCAGATTATTTATGACTCGTATGTATGTGCTACTTTATAGCAGCTGATATATATATAGACAAACACACACACACACACACACACACACAAAATGAAAGAAAACAAGTTCTAAGAATTTGTCTGGTGAAAATGTTACAGGACTATATCGATCTTGAAGTTTGGAGTCTTCAAAAATCAGAGACAAAACATTAAATTACGATGATATACACATATCGATATAAAAAGTTAGATTCGATAGAGTTTTTGGGCTTTCATCAATTTGTCAGTAGGAATAACAAAGTAAAATTGTAATTGACAAAGTCCATCATCACATGTCGATTTTAAACACATATTCATTAAAAATGATCTAATTGAATCGGCCCTTTTCTTTTTTCCTTTCGAATTCTTTAAAAAGATAAACGACCTGGTGGCCTTGGTATACCTTTCGTTCCAGGGGAATCCCATCATCGATATATATAATAATGATAACGACGATTACATATATTATATTATTATAATTAACATATGCATGGCCAAATTAAAATGAAAGCATCCCAAGAAGGAAATGAGACTCATGTCACATGGTGGGAAATGATGAGACCACACTTCATCAACTGGTAGAAATGGTTGTGGACATGTTTCTGTTTTGTCGCCTCGCGTTCTTATAAACAAAGAAATATATGCAAGGACCACAAATTGACGTCTTCTAACTATAAGTACTAGGAAAATGGTTAAGAATTTCTAGCTCCATCTTAAATATCTAAGAGTTAGAAAAATAATTTAGTGATCTTCTTAAGAAAATTAGTTGTTTGGTGGTTTTTCTAACATGCTCTCTTTAATTTATTATTTGCATTAAAATCATCCAAAAACCGGATCCCTTGGTAATTGTAATCAATTAGACGTGTTTTAGAAAAAAAAATTATAAATTTAAAAAATAATCCTCTAATCATATTTATAAGGTAGAGATATAATGTTATCTTTGGTACTATTTACAAGTTAATTCATTAATTTTTATATATAAATGTGAACAATTTTAACCCTTATTTATTAATACGTAGACTTTATTCTCTATGTTAAATAGAGGTGATGTTGGAAAATTATTAAATTTTAAAATAATATTAATAAAATTTAAGGTTTTTCTTAGTGCCGATAAAACACATTAGAAATAATTTTATCATAAATTTGACCAAAAGAGTAAAGCATACTGAAGCTTTATATTTAATATGAAAGTGAGCATCATAACTAACTCATACGTTGTTAAATTAATTCGTATGTATTAAAAGCTATCCAACGCTTAGCAAGGGTCAATGACAAGTATGTAAAATGACGAGAGAAGCGTCATTCTCATAGAAATTTGTATAAACAATAGTCAAGCACTAGACATTATGTACTCTATTATGTGAGCAATTCAAAAATAGAGTCAACTACCATGAAATCAAGTGTAAAGTGAAAGAATGCATAAAAATCAGATTTTGAGGTTGTTTATAAGAATTTTTAGGATCTACTATCTCTCTTGTCATAAATATAAAATCTTATTTATATCATGCAATTTATTTTTTTTGGTGAATTGTATTATGCAATTCACACTACAAAATAAATAGGTGCTTAATCCTGTTAATCACTTAACCTTGTGATCAATTAATTAACGTGTCACTAGCATTAATATTAAAGCCATTCACTAAACATTGCAAGCTTCAAATATTTGTATGTTAAGCACGTTATGATTCTACATTCAACCTAGTCTTCTCAAGGATAAAAAAACATATATAGTAATCTAATTTGTGCCAAGCAATTAGAAGCATTCAATTTAGAACTACACACACACACCCCCAGTAATTACAAATATAAAGGACAAAAGAGTATTCAATCTCTATGTACAAGTGTTTAAAATAAGCCTAGAATCAAAATGTCTAGCCACTGACGTTCAATCAATAAAACCACAAGAAAAATACGATTATGTTAGCACTAAATCATTAAACCAGAGCACAGAAAGGAAGAGAAGAAGAAATGAAGATAGATCTTCCTCCAAATTTTCAAATTCCATAGTTCAATCTCCACCAAGAGGCAAACTCTAGCACTTTAAGAAGCTCAAAAGCACACCCAAAAATTCCAAAATGCTTACGGAACTCTTTGAAGGGATTAGGTATATGAATCAGATCCTGATGTTCTAATGTGTTAATAAGCGATGCATTTTGTTAATTGAGTTGTTATAGTCAACCACGTACGGATGGGTCATGGCAAGGTTGCTTTCTATCTTCGCCGTGACCAATAGGGATGAAATAACGTATGTTTCTAGATTATCTATTATCTACACGTTTATGTATCAGAAAGTATAAAAAGCACAAGGAAAATACGATGAAATAACATAAGTTTCTAGGATAACGAAAGAATGATAAGTGATGAGTTATATAAGGTGTTCACTTTGGTTTTAAATTTAAAATTTCAATCTATTTTATCTCTCAAATTTGAAAAAAGAAATTCTCAGAGTATTCCTATTAATTGCTCATAGCAAGAGAGATTCCATCAAGGGTAATTACATCACACATGATTAGAATGAATATTCTAGAAAAATCAACACATATTTGTTACAAATAACCAATTTAACTAATTTTTTTCAATATTCTTAGGTTAACTATCCAACTCTTATATTAAGAATAATAAGAAGTAATATGTTTTCTGTTTATTAGCATTAATGAAAATTTGTCCGTCGTTGCCGCTGGTATTTGTTGAGCTGTACCATGTGAATGAAAAACCCAAAATTGATATTCCATAGAAGGAGGCCAAGAGGAGAGAAGAAAGCAAAAGAGCTAACAATTTTCTGTGCATTATACTAACTAAAGTTTGAAGTTAATTGTGCTTATAGTTTGTGAGAGATGATGAGGACAAGTTAAAATAAAAGTATATTTATATTTGTGAACACACACACACACACACATATCAACATCCAACACAGAAAAAGGAGGAGAATAAAGTGAGAGGGCGAGTGTGTATTCGAATGTGGTTTTGATTATCAAAAGTCACATGTCGTTGGAGGCACGAAATGGAAAAGGGCATCATATCAACTTGATGAAGATATCTTTTTTGGTCACAAAGCTGCAATGTTCATCATGAGTAAGAAAATGTGGTGTCAGTTGAGCAGTACTCTTTCCGATTTTAAATATAAGAGTTGGTTAAGGGGTTTATTTACTTATAAATGTAAAATCTCAATTCATTCTCCTTTATAAAGTTATAACTTTTTTCAACCTATTCCTATTACTTTTGTGTGTGTGTGTTAAATGTGGTTTCCTGGGGTGATTAATAAATTAAGAGAATATATTAAGAAATAACAAACTTAAAAAAAAGGTAGATTAATGACTTTTATTTTTTTTCAACAGACATGTAGGGAAGAAGATATATAGCTTTCAAACTTTAGTTGATGCCATGCACAAAATTAGCATGTGTGTTGTGAGATGGATAAAGCCCATTAAAGCACCAAAGTTGCAATTCCAATTAATTAGTAAATGTTTTGGATACGTACGTACGTAGTTTGTAATAATTTCATTTTCACGGGCAAATGAATCACACACACACACTCACACTCCATTTCATTTCAAATTAATTTTTAAGGTTTTCATATTTTTAAAATATTAGACGTTTTGAAAAAAAACAATGAAGCATTTATGATTATTTCTCAAAAATGCCCTTCATAATTTCACTTCAAGAAACGAATAAAGAGATATAGAGGTTAGTCATAAATCAAGGGTATTATTATAACATTGCTACTCTACTTTTTGAGAAAACCAAGATATCAAACCATCTTTAATTAACTGCTTCTTGAAAATTAGTCAAAAAAAATCTTATAAATTGAAACGGATGGAGCTAGTATTATAGATTAGATGAGGGTCAACCCATTAAATGCCACACCTTCATATTATCTTTTAAACCTGCAAGACCTGAGACTTCCATACCGTACTCTCAACATAATCATCAACTCACAAGACTCTATCTGACCCATATGGAAACATATGTTCAAAGTCAATTAAAAAGTCCTCGTCTTATTTGCTTCATATATATACAATGATAGTTTTAATACTCCAGTTTTTAAAGTGTCCCAAGAATAGTTCAACATTTACACTAATTTGTCGTCCAGTGCCTCAATGTCTGAGTTCGAATTCCACTCACATGTAAAGGTGGAGCCATGCTCCAACTAGTTTTCAATAATATGCACAGTCTCTCTCTCTCACTCTCTCTCTCTCACACACACACACCCACCCCACACGGAACTATTCAGACATGCTTTTCACTGTAGAGAATAACAGGAGGCACACTGCATCCAACTTCTATGGTTCTAGAAATGGCTTATTCAATTGTCCAAAACCTCAGTTATCTGTTTCAAGTGCTTCTAGAGAATTAATTCAGCATTTGCATAAATTGGCCACGAAAACCCCTTTTATTTACGTTTATATAGTTTGCCCCATTATAATAAATGGACAGAAATGTGAGAATTTTATGGTTTTGGGTGGCTATATTGTTGGTTACTTCTGACTGTATTGCATTACATGTATATACGTAATGCGTCTAAAAGTGGAACTGCAAACAGAAAAACCAATACATTTTTCCAACAAGTGCACCTTTTTTAGGAAAATTTTCGTGAAAATTTTTAGAATGCATTCCCTTATCCAACTAAAAGGTACGACATGGAATATGTGGGGATATGATTATTAATAAGGACAAAAAGTAGTGCTATAGGTTTGTCGTGTCGTGGAGAATTGACATAAGGAAAACGAAAAGGAAAAAAAGCTTGTGTTAACATGTTATAAGTTTCAAAATATATACATTTAAAAAGCTTAAAATATATCTATAATCGTTCTAACACAGTAAAAAAAAATTGTAGTTAAAGTTTTATTGTTAAGCTTAATTCTTGAAATAAACATAAATTTAATAGATTTTTTAGAAAAAATAATTTGATTTTGAGGATGAGATGGAGAGAGAAAAAGAAAGAAAGAAAGAAAGAGTGGCAGACAGAAGAATAGCACAAGTTGCCCAAAAGAAATGGTGGTCGAAGGTCTGTTTATGTATATTGGGAGATGAATTGGGTTACCACTTCATAACCTTATCAAGTCAATGCATATACACATTCGTACGGACCCCCTTATCCTTATAAACAATATTCTCTCTAGATTCAAATCTTGCTTCTTCTTCTTCTTCTTTTTTAATTGCAATGAATTCAATTTTACTTTTTTTTTTCCCAGTCTAAATGCATGAGCTAATAGAGCTGTCTGTTTTAATAGTAAATGTGTAATTACAAGAATTTCTATATGGAATGGAGTATCTTAATGAACCCATATATATTATTTGCAAATAACTAACTTGTCTAATTTTTTTAATCTTTACAAATTAGTTATCCAATTTTTATATTTAAGATTGGAAGAAGTAATTTTTTTAAGCCGCCATATGAAATTTGATAATGTTTAATCACATTGAAATCTTGTCATATTGTAATTTTGTTGTTCAATATGCTTTATTTTTAATCTACAATGTTCAGATTTTATGGGGAATGTATCGAATCCCTTTCACTCATGTTTAGTGAATTATTATTATTTTTATATTTTGTTCAAACTTAAAATACGTCAAGAGAAATTAATTTGGGTTCCACTTAATGTTATTAACATGTAGATCTATTTTAGTTTGCATCGTTTCCTTTATGTTGAACGGTTTCTTTCCTTCATATATATTGATGTTTCTATTATCGGTGTTTAACCTTTCTATTATGAATTTGAGAGTGCATGAATTCATGGGTTTTGGTTAAAAATTGCACTTCAAAAGTATTTATTAATATATAGAAATATACAAATTAATTATTAATTCGGTTGGAGTATTAATTCGCAATGAATGGATTATAGTTGAATCTTTTGCAATTGCATAATAAAATGATATAGGATGGCCAACCCTCTAACTGCAAATTAATGAATTGTTTGTTTGATTGATTGATTTGATTTTAAATTTTGCTTTGTATTTCGCTTTAAAATTCGTGAAGTACACAACAAAATATGCATTAGAAAATTTAAGTCACTTTATTTATTTATTTATTTTTTTGGCCATCAAGCCGCTTTAGTTTTACATAGTTAACTATCACAAATTCAAGTTTATACATCCAAATAATTTGTGTGGAGTCTAAAATGAAATTGTATTAGTTATAGATTGGGAACAATATATTTTTCAAAAGTTTAATATCTTACATTGATACATATTAATAATGATGTTGAGTCTATGAGGTATCTCATGCCCATGTGATCTTATTTGATGTAATGCAAGGCACTAAATGTGATGCCTCTTCTAAAAGATATTCAAATATTGATTCTTCACATTCTGAAATATCAATCCTTCAATAGAACCAATACAACCTTACAATTTATTGTTAATATAGTAATGAAAATATACTCAGCTCACTAACAATGGCTAATCCAATTGGTTAATAATTGACTCACAACTCATAAGATCGTTAGTTTAAATCTCATTGACTATATAATGATCTTATTAGTAAGTTATTTGTAAATGCTCTTTGAATATATAGGCATGCCTTAGCCCCTTGTACCCAACTCGTCTAACTTTTTTCATTTAAAAAAATGTTAAACTCAACGGCCCACACAGTTAGCCCAACCCGTAATAGCAAGTTGGGCCGACAACTTAGACAATATAACATAGAAGGCCTCAAATCTGGACCCAATAAGAAAATATTTATTTTAAAGGAGTTACAACATGTATTGGCCTTTGGGAGCCTAAATGACCATATTGAATGTTCAAGATAAATTTGAACAGTTTATACTTCATATCAATACGTTTAAACATTATGTTATGATTTAATGCATCTATATTTATGAATTAATTTCAATAGTTATTAGTTACATCATGCAAGTTAGTTGGTGAGACTAAGAATCTTTTTTCAAGATATAATCTTCTTCACCTAATAATTGTGGTTTTTCTCGAGTCCACGCCTTGTGTTTTTTCTTTTAATTTTGCTTTATTTTTGAAATAGGATGGTTGGGAGTTGGGATTTCAGAATTGAGAGTTAGACAGCTGGAAAATATATTAGGCCTTCATTATCGTTAATTAATTAGACTAATAAATTCAATATCATGAAAAATATCTCCCAATACAAACGATTCAAAGTATGCAATTTAATTGACAATATATAATTTGAAGTACTTACAAAATACATGCATTTATAGCAGTAAACTCATCATATACAAAAGCAAATGAAAACATAAAACCACCCCACATGCATATAAGTAACCACTAATAATAATGAATTAAAAACCCTTGATTTGTTTTAATCCGTATTTAATTGGCAGTTGGCCAGATTAGGCTAATTCATTAATTGCCCAAATCTGATGCAAGCCTCGCTTTCAAATCCTTTCGTAAAATTTTGCCAGAGGCTGCTTTAGGAATAGTGTCTGTGAAAATAACCTTATGGATTCTCTTGTAATACACCACCTGCCACAGAAATTAATCAAAACCAAATTAGATGGTTTGTATAATTATGAAACCAAACCCTACCAACCTTCTTCTTAATCAACATTACTGGGTTTATATTTAAATATTCAAATTAAAATATTATATCTTAACTACCAATTCAAACCTGTTCTATATGAACTACCTGTAAACCATTGAAAAAGAAAAGAGGATGAGTTCATGAGTCATGGTGTGGTTGCTTATCTACCCATCTGAGCACATAACTTGACATATAAGCCATGGTACATTCAAACTTACAAGTCACATAATATATTGGCTTGACACGGTTAGTTCGATAAGTTATATACTATTCTACATCTGAAAATCCCAAATTGTTTTTTTGACTTGAAAAAAAAAAATCTCATTAACAATTTTATCAGTGAAAAGAAATTTAAATTAAAGTACGGTTACTCTTGTATGGATAAAATTCGCATAATAGAATTACTTTTTTGTATAAAAATCAATCAGGTCGTTTTCACTAATAACAATTTCAATCCAAAGATGAAGCCACATTTAAGTTTGAGAAAATTGAAGTAAGATTTTACGAGGATTGGTTAAAAGTAATGAATATGTAAGATATGTAAACTGTTTTAAAATATACTCTCATTTATGAAGATGATGAGTATGAGAGAAAATAAGTAGGAAAAAAATCAGGGAGAATGAATGGAAAAATAGATGAGAGATGCATATAATTAATTGAAAGTTAAAACGAAAAAATGCATTTAATTTTTAGATACTGATTGTTTATATTTAGGATCAATTCGATGAGATAAAGAAAAATTGAATGTGTATGGTTAGAATCAAAATCAACTAAAAAACGTTGGTGATATAATATGTTAATTGTAATTTCCCCCAATAAAAATACCACACCGATCTGTGGACATGTTTCTGAAGTCCGCCCCACATCTGGGAAGTATGGATATTTTAGGTGAATTACTATAAAATCCCATGTAAGAGAATTATTATAAAAAAGTTTCTAATAAGTTGTCAATGTGAGTTACTTGAATTGTCAATGGTAACTGTTTGAGTTGTTAATGGGACCTTCCTGATATTAATTCTTTCACATGAGATTTTATAGTAATTCTCCCTTGAATTATTGATCTTAACTGCTAATTAAAATAATAAAATGAGAGTCTACTGAAAAATAATAAAAATATAAAATATGAGTGTGAGAGAGAGAGAACCTGTTGAGAAATGAAGTGTTTGATGTCATCCTCAGAGATCTTAGAACCGTTTGACCGTACCACAAATGCCACTGGAAGCTCTCCTGCAGCCTCATCTTTCATCCTGAAAAACCAAATTAATTAACTTCAATAATTAGCTTTATAATATTTATATATACTTTTTCTTCAATCATATTGGACCTTAATAATTACTATTGCACCAAACAGATAACAGTAGCACTGCCATGCACCGAAACTTCTTCATTTAATGGAACCGTTGATTTAATTGAACAAAATTATATGTAAATATTTAAATAATTCAAAATCAAATATGAAACAATTTTTTTTTAAAAAAAAATTAAGGACCAAAGAGAAGAGCAAAATTAATAACAAAGCCACGTTGTTTAAGCACCCATCCACTTATGTGGCTAGTAAATATATATAGGAAATCCTCAAAAAAAAAAACTAGAATTAATATATAATATGATATGTGTGTGGGTACAAGTCAATATCAAATATCAATGATACATTCACATATTGGAAAAAAGACGGCAGGTAGGGACATTACTTTAAAAATACGATGCGTACTGCTCCCAGGGCCAGGGCAGCTGAATTAGGTTAGACTCAATAACATCGTTAAGGACTAACAGCTTTTAACACGATAGTTTTAAGTAACATATACTTTTTTGGATGTACAAAATATTTAAAATAAAAGGAAAAATAACTGTTATCACTAAGTATATGCTAATGCTGTTACACAAGTAAAAATACTGTGATACCTACCATTAAAAAAAGAAAAAATAACTGTGTTAAATCATATTTAACGATTATATCATTTTGACTCCGATTTTAAATATTTATAAATATTTCTACATATCCGAACAGTATATAATGGTTGAGACTCATTAGGCCGTGTTATTTTTTAAGGGAAAGCATATTCTTCGAATTTAATTTATTTCATATAAATAAATAAATAAATAATTGGAGTGAGAGGTGGTTGGAGTTGGGGGAACAGGGAACGTACGGAACAACGGCGGCATCGGAGATGAGAGGATGAGAGGTGAGGAGGGCCTCCAGCTCAGCAGGAGGCACCTGGAAGCCTTTGTATTTGATGATCTCCTTTAAACGGTCCATAACGAACACCTCGCCATCGTCGTCTACGTATCCTATGTCCCCCGTGTGCAGCCATCCTTCCTCGTCTATCGTCGTTTTCGTCGCTTCCGGGTCGTTTAGGTACCCTTATGCACAAACATACATATCCAAGTCATCATTCTAGAAATTAAATAGGTAGAAAATGCAAAGTGAAAATACATACCAGATATTCATTCGTTTAGATCAGAAAAGCTACATATTTTTTAAGGGTAGATTAAAGTTAAAAGAATGAAAATTTCAATATATTATAATTTTATGGAAATAATCTATATGAGCTTATTTGATAATCATTTAAAAAGCACTTTTACATAAATCAAGACAAAACTTCTCTCATATACTTACCTCGGATTGCGTAAAATCACTTAAAAAAACTATTCTCAAACATACCATAAATTTTTTATAAGGATTCTCAAAATCAAATTAATTTTTCAAAATTCATCAATTTCATGCTAAAAAGGTCACATCTTATTTCAATCTAGTTTGAGATCAAAAAATCATAGTTCATGAGGATTTCAAAAATCAAATGTTTTACAATAAACTTGATGAATTATTGTAAACAAACTTGAATTATTATAAACCTATATGACTAAGTCTTTCTGGTTCAAAATGAATGTATTATTGTAAATAAACTTGATTTATGAAATCTTGAGAACAATTGAATTATAGAGGTTGTTCCATGTAATTCTACAATAGCAAAAAAAATTCATTCTTCTAACCCCAAACAAATCATAAAATAAAATGTTAGCATCTTTTGTCTAAATAGATTTAATTTTGAAAAATTAATTTGATTTATGAAATCCTCATAAAAAATTGAGTCATGGAGGTTGTTTTCATGAAATTCAAACACAATGAAAATTTTTTATTCTTATAATCATGAACTAGCCCTGAAAGAAAATATGTTATTTCTAACTCAAAATGGATTAATTGTTGTAAATAAATTTGATTTCTGAAATCCTCATCAAAAATTTTTGAGGGATTTGAAAACTCTTTTTATTAGTTTACTTTCATAAAATAATTTAAGGGACTAAATTATAAATAAATTAAAAGTTTGAAATTAAAATATTAATTTTTCTTAAAAGAAATAACTAAAAGTTAAGAGGAGGAATGAAATTGTACAGAATTAAAAACATGAAGGCCAAAATTGCATCCAAAAAAGATTAGGATGATGGATGAGAAATAAATTAAGGATTATATTTACTACCTTACCTTCAATTTTTAATGAAATGTATAATGATGTTCTTTTGATTATATTGGAGGGGTAAAGGAGAATATGATATCACACTTGAACAAAGCATGCATACATAATAATAATAATAATAATAATAATAATAATAATAATAAATCACAATCTATTTAGTTGTAGGTGGTGATGTAGACTTGATGGCCACCCGTATACGATAAATTAACATCCATTATTTTAAAGGGAAATTAATATAAAATTTCATATAAGAGGATTAATATTAAAAACGTCCCAAAAAATAGTCAATGCGAGTTACTTCAGTTGTCAATGATAATTGCTTGAATTATCAATAAGACCTTTCTGATGTTAATTCTCTTACATGAAACGCTATAGTAATTCCCCTTTATTTCAAAGCATTTTATAGTTTATTAAATATTTTGAAGCATTTTTTTTAAAGTACTTTTTTTCATTCGAGTCCAATACTTTAAAATTTTTTTTTAATGCATCCAATATTAAAATATAAATAATATTTTAAGCTGTTGAATGCATTTAAAAAAATATTTCAGAGTAATGTATGTATTACAGAATATTTTTTAATGTTAAATTCACATAAAAAATATTTTAAAATATTATACACACCTTATTCAATTTGAAATGATTGGTCATACCCCATTTTAATTTATTGATTTTTAAACCATTGTTTCAATCTATTCATTCGCATATGTAAACTACAACATATGTGAACTACTTAGAGATGTGAGGTGAGCATGAGGCGAGATGTCACTATAAGATTAGTGTGTGCCAGGGCAGCACTAGTTTGATGACATGTTTTTAAGGCATTATGTCCGACCATTCCTAAAATGTGTGAGCAAGCTTCATTCTCCACACACCCACACCCTATCACCACCTACTCCTCAATCGTGAACACCAAATATACAATATTATTTATTTATCATATACATCAAAGCAAAGAGACAATCACATTATATATTAATTGATTTCAAAATTATAATCAACTACTCCTAGATCGTCTGTAATTTTAAAAGCGAGATTTTTCCTATACTATATAAAGTTTGACAAATTATAATATGTTATTTACAAATTCAAAATACTACTATAACTTTATTATGAATAATTATCTGTGCATATAACACCTTAAATTAGTTTTTTTTACGTGTGTTCAACACATTTTTGTGTGATTTTGCACTTAAAAACTTGACATGTTTGATAAACCAAAAAATAACTTAAGATGCTCACCACTCACCAAAAAATAATTCAAAGTCCTAAATGCATTAAGAAATAATTTAATGTATTGAACACATGAAAAATACTTAAAAGATAAGATGCATTATAAAAATACTTCAATGCTGTTTAGTTGAAAGATAAAGGCATATTTGAAAAAAAAAATTATTTTTTACATATTAATATTTCTTAAATTAAACCTTATAATTTGATTAAAAAGATTTTATATAAAGGGTGGGGGAGGGAGTATACATGACACGACACACCTACCTCCAAAACTCAGCGTGTGTGGACTCTCCCAATTTCAATTAAAGCGACAATCACATGTGACATTAATCAATTAATAATCCCAAAGTTTCCCACATTTTAATAATAACAATAACAATAATGTGTACCTTTCATGACTTGGTTGCCCCTGATGCAGATTTCACCAGCTCTGTTTGTCGGAAGCGGAGCTCCTGTCTCAACGTCCACGATCTTCATCTCTGCGTTCCTTATCACGCACCCGCACGCACCGGATTTCATCTGCACCGGCTCCTTAGCAAACGACAGGCTTATCGACAGAGGGCCACCCTCCGTCATCCCATATCCCTGTCCGTTAAATTTCATTGTATGTACATCTCATTTGACAAATCAATCGCAGTTATCTGTGTTCATGAGCATCTTTATCGTCAATTACCTGTCCAAGTATGGCGTGTGGAAGCTTAGCCCTCAGGGCTTGTTCCAGCTCCACGCTCACCGGCGCTGCTCCGGTGACGATCACCCTAATCGACGACAGGTCGTACCGATCGATTTCCTCACTCTTCACGATGTTCAATAGGATGGGAGGCACGAACGACGCCATCGTCACCTTGTAGGTCTCGATCATCTTCAACAGCGTGGTGATATCGTACTTGCTCATCGTCAGAATGGCTGCTCCGGCTCGTATTGAACAGAGCAAAATAGAGTTAAGCGCGTAGATATGGAACATTGGAAGCACGCAGAGATGCACGTCGTCGATGGTGGTGTGCTCGTTCGGGTTTTCGCCGTCGACGAGTTGGGCCACGGAGGTTACCAGATTCTTGTGCGTTAGCATCACGCCCTTCGGAACGCCGGAGGTGCCGGACGAATACGGCAGTGCCACAACGTCGTCGGGGTTGATCTTGACGGCCGGCATATCAGCTTCGTCTGCTTGGGTAAGTAGAGAGAAATTTAAAATACCCTCATTTTCTGGGAAAGTAGAATCAATGCACATCAGTGAAACGCCATTAGCAACCGCAAAATCCTTGATTTTCTCAACGAACGCCGATTGGGTTATGATAAGCTTCGACTTCGACGCCGTGGCTTGTTTTGCCAGCTCGGCCGGTGTGAAAAAGGGGTTCGCAGCGGTCACCACCGCACCAGCGAAGGAGGCACCCAGGAAGGCCAGAGCGAATTGGGGACAGTTACGGAGCACAAGCATGATGACGTCACCTTGCTGGATGCCGATTTTACTGAGGCCGGCGGCGACACGGCGGGTGGTGAGCTCAGCCTCGGCATAGGTAAAGGTGTCGCCGGTGTCGCCGTTGATGAGGCAGGGCCGGTCTTTGACCAGCGACAGGTTCTCGAAGACGTAGGAGTGAAGTGGGAGGTGGTTTGGGATGTAAATATCGGGGAGTTTCGACCGGAAAATGAATTCTGTCGGAGGAGGAGTTTCCATAGATAATTACTTCAGTTTGTTGAACACGGAAAGAGACGGAGATGGAGAGAGAAATAAAGTAGGAGATTAGAACAATGTGTGTTGATTTTATATGGGTGGGCCCGTGGGGGTTGGTGAGATGGTGAGAGGACCCCCTCGGTGGCACTCACTGGCACCAAATAACTTTGAACAGAAACACCGACGAGGTTGCCGGCAAAAAAAATAAATAAAGAAAGAACCACCAATGAGGAGAATAATCAGATTTACACCTTTTAAATTAGATTTAAATAATATATTTAATTTTTTAAAATAATAATTTTTTTAAAAAAATGGTGGTTTAGAAATTATTTTTATTTTTCATTCTACAACTTAATAGAATAAATTTTTTTAAAAAAATAATAAATTTTTAAAAAAATTAAATCTAAACCATTCAAATTAAATATAAATGGTTTAGATCTAATTAAATATTTTTATTAAACATTTTGTTTAACAGGTGCCTGGTTCCTGAAGTCAGTGGGTTGAAGACATCACAGATTTACACTTTGCGTGGGGTTTTTAGCTATCCATCGATTCCGTCTTTCATTTCTCTTTCATACAGGTGCTTACCAACACAAATATCATATTATTTATATTCTCTTTAATAAAATTGTTCTCACTATCTTATATTCAAATCCAATAATTATATATTATAACTTTATGGAGCGAGGCAGATAATCGATAAAAATTCAAGGGTATAGAGAAAAAAATTATAATTATAATATTTTTAGGGTATGCATAATGTGACGCGTACATTTTATCTAATAATTAAATGTATTCCAACTAGTTTATCGGTTAAGTAATTAAATGTTTGAAATTAAAAATTTTCATTAACTTCATTAATATTAAATAAAGTTTTGAATGTGAGAGAAATAAAGAAACCACGCATTGGGTGCGTTTGACAAAACTTTTTGAATTGGAAAGGTAACTTTCAATGGGGTAAAATAAAATACATTTTATTCAAAATGGTCCGTTTGCCTATACATTTGGATAAAATGCAATCTATTCAAAACATATATTAAAGCTACCAATGGGCGCTCGGTCGAGATGGTAAGGTCTACGGCCGGCACCCCTCAGGACGAGGTTTCGAATCCTGGGGTGGTGACAGACGTAATAATTAACGCAACCTCAAAGAGGTTGTCCCATCGGTACCGCTCTACCCCCACAAGGGCTCCTCGGGTGGGATCCGGATTAGTCGGTTGCCTCGGGTTACCTGGTCCAGTTAGAAGTCCAGGGATCCAGTAAAGGACGACGGATACCGGGTGGTTTATACCTAAAAAAAAAAAACATATATTAAAGCCATAAGGAGCTAAATGCATTCCACTGTGCAACATTTTTTTTAGGCTAAAATATATATTTCGTTAGTTAAATTCATATCGAGTCCCAGTTTGATCAGAAATTAAAAAAAGTATAGTTTTAATCTTTTTATCTTAATACTATTAGTTTTATTTAACTAAAAATGATAACTCATCAAATTTAAACAATGATTTTATGGTTAAATAATTACAAAACAGTATTAAATTTTAAAATATAAAAATAATGATGTTGAATACTTAAAATTTAAGCAAATTTTATCAATATTTAAATGCAAAATCTCTGCTTACATTTGATGAGCCATCATTTTCTATTAAATACAATTAATGGTGTTAAGAAAAGGGGATTAAAAGTTTTCTTTTTAATTTTAAGGGATTAAATTGAAATTTAATGTAAACTTAAAGAATCAAATGTATACTTTAACCTATTTTTTATTATTCTATTTTTCCCTAAAATTATCATTATATATATAAATGAATATGTATTACTTAATGAGATTCATGTCCTTTTAAATTATTTTCTATGTAAATTTACTTTTCAAATATTTGTTTATAAAAAATTATTTATATAGACATAAATTATGTTACATCATTTAACTTTCACTTTAAATTTTTTTTAAAAAAATTTATTCTACCTAAAAACCACTTCTGTTACCAGTTCTCTAAACGAGCCATTGAAGTATTAATTTTTTTTTTTTTGGGCAGCCAGATTGAAGCATTGATTGCATGTACAAATTAAGTATCAATACCGTGGATCAAAGCATTGTCCAATGAACGACTTACCATGCGACTGGTTGAGCCATAGAATGCTACTGTGGACCCCACAGACCAAATGATGTCAGATTCACAGAGAGGCGATCGAACCTAGAGATCTGCTCAGACGGGCTGCTAATGAGAGGAAGAGATAGTTTTGACTTTCGAGAGCAGTGAGTGAGGCCGGAGAGCTAAGAGACGAGGGAGAAGGTTGATAAATTCCCATCATATCCACTGCCACAAAACCTTCTCGAATCTCGACAGATTTAACAGTGAAAATTATTTTAATTTTTTAAATGTATTTTACTATTTATAAAATAAATATATCGAAAAAAATTATTTCAATTTATATAAACACATGTTTTGATAACAACATCAGCCCACGGATACTATACACAACCGCACACACGAGAATAACCAGACAAAAAGAATAACCAGTCAAAAAGCTTTTGACTCATGAGTTGCATAGTTTAGGAATCAATTCCTAAAATCATTTTCACGTAAACCGAGATAAAACTCTCTCGCATACTTACCTCGGATTCTGTGAAATCAAGGTTTGAAATTTAGGTTTTGTTACTTCCCAAATAAACAGTGCAACATTGCCATGCTACTATCCTACTTATCATAGTACCACAAAAACACATTTATACAAATCGAGATAAAACTCTTTTTTATATACTCATCTTGTAATTTATAAATTACACTAAAAAGGTAATTTTTATCGTGAATCCAAACAAATCATATATATCTCCTGCATAATTGAAATGCCAAAGGTAACGGAATTCTTGGCTTTTATTGGATTCTGATGCAAAAAGATTTACCATTTCATTTAAGCCATGCCTACTAAATTGTGTTAAAAAAAAAATTTACTATCTCATATTGGAATCCTAATTAACACAAACGATTGTGTATAAATTTTAATGGCTAAAATATTTACTATATCGACAAATTAACTTACGCTATCTATCCAATAGCCTAAAAAGGTTTTGGCATGACCTGCTTTTTAAGAAAGTCTTGGGGGGCAGATTCCTCAGTTTTAGACTTATCCCTCAAGTCCAACACATCACTCAGTCACATTTATTTGTCAATAAGAAAAGACACAGCTATATATAATTGCACCAGCTAATATTATAATATAAAAGATTATTACGGTACAATAATGCAACCATACTAATATGCACATGAGGATGGAGCTGCAGATAATTTTCTCTCCTCGTAATATTGCACCCATTTTAATACTTAAATGATAATATTGCATCACTCTCGGTTTTGGGATGACCAACGTGATTGATTAAAAGAAATTCCAGGATTAAGAATTTGCACCATAACCCTTAATTTTATCATTAATTTATGCAAACACATCAGCATTTAATTATTTCTATATTCTCTTAGATGTCTTATTATAGGGAGATTAGTTGCAAGACTTCTTTTTTTTTTTAAACCCCTTTTCAGGGACAACTTGCAACAGTTTGGACTTTGAGGGTCAATTATAGCTATGATATATAATTATTTTCTTAGCATTATTCTTAATAGCCCCACATCCACCTTATTAAAGAACAAGAAGAAGAAGCAGGCCGGGATATCAAACGGGCCTTGACATCTGTCGGGTGTTTGTTATTGGGCCTAGCAGGCCAGCCTGGGGAGCCTTGCTCTGAGGTCTCTGCGCAGAATCTTGCCGGAGGGTGTCCTTGGAATAGAGTCCACAAAGAAGACCCTCCTGATTCTCTTGTAATACACAACCTGTTGCACAAAATACCCCAAATTTGTTCAGCCCAAAGATATGCCCACTAGTGTCTCGAATATGATTATCTGTACTTAATAAAAAAAGGTTTAAGATGTAAATTTATTCTAAAAAATTTTTAAGCGCAATATTATTTCAGAAATTTCAAAAGATGAGTAATATTACTTCTTACTATAAAAAATATTAATGGTCTACGTCAATTTTTTAACAATGAATGTTAATTTCTTAACTTTAAATAGCAGTATTATTATATTTTGAAACTTTCGGAGTAATATTGCTTAAAAAAAATTCTAGAGCAATATTGCTTTAAAATCAGGATAAATTTACATCTTTACCTAAAAAAGAAAAAGACAAAATCCAAAATTATAACTACTTACCTTGTCTGAGATGTAGTCCATGATTTCATGTTCAGCAATGTTGGAACCTTCTAATTTCACCACAAATGCGACAGGAACCTCTCCTGCAACTTCGTCTTTCATCCTGAAAACCAACCAACCAACCAACCCTACGTGTAAATACAGTTAATCGCAGCATTAGTTAACAATTGATAAATAACACCACCTATTCTTGAATATACTACAATTACGATTCTAATTATGGTTCTAAGTATAAGCGCCGGCCAGACAAAGTGTTTACTCTAATTTTAAATATAATATTTCAATCTACTTTCTCCAAAATCTATAATGCCTTACACTAAATATTTTAATTGATTGCAAAAGGTAAGAGGATTTACGTTAAACAGCGGTTACTATATTCCTGATTAAAAAAATGTAGTCGGGTGAGAGCAACACAAATTTGTTTCAAACAACTGATTTAACTAATTACCTTACCATCCCCAAGAGTTCATGGAATACACTTGTCAACATATCACTTTCCCGATGGCTTATAAATCCATTCATAAAATTAATTATTGATATCAAATGTATTAATTACTGTTTTCCAATTTTATATTTATGCAATTTTCATTGAAAAGAGAGAAGGGGGGAGTTGAGAATGATTTGTAAATGGAGGGAGGGAGTGAAAATTTTCATCAGGATGCCATTTTATCAATTTAAAGCATATTTAGTACTCCTATGGTCATATATTCAAGGGGGTAAAATGATAATGTTTTATTTAGTCTTATTTATAGGTCATGTTATTAAATTTTTATATGAATGTACAATCTTATCATTTTTTTATTGTGTTGATTTTACTCTCATGTATTACAGTAAATATTAAATATAGATAAAGTTATAAAGTTGTTGAATTTTAAAAGATAGTAAATGTGGTTCAAGGTTTTCCCTATCTATATAAAACATATTAAAAATGACTTATATAGGATAAGAGGAGTAACTTAACTATTATTTCTTAATAATCCCTCCAGTAATTTTTATAAACAATAACTATTTAAATTATGCAAAACGAATTAGTTGTTAAAATTAGTTATAAGTAATGAATATGTAAGATATATAACTTTTTTAAATATATCTTTATTTATAAAGATGATGGTTTGAGAGAGAATGAATGGGAAAAAAGATTAATTAAAAGTAAAATAGAAAAAATTGCATTAAATTTTTAGACAAAGTAAAATTATTGCTTATGTATTAGACCAAGTCCAAAAGATAATAATGTTACTTATTATAAATTAGACTAAAGAAAGTATATAAAATTAGTTAAAATGGATTTACAATGAGTATCAAAATGGTATGTTATTTTTTTTTGTTGGAAATGTATGAAATTAAAAGTTAAACTTGAACCATTGAATAGCTACCATAAATACGCTGCCTTGAGATTGGGAAAGAGTCTTTGTTAACTGCCACCAACTTTTCTTGGAGACTGTGTTGGTTGATTTTTTCCCCCTTACAGAAAAACAAGATTATAAAAGTGTAGTTCTTCTCGTACACTTCAAGTTCGCAACCTCATCACACACTAAATTTTCAAGCATGGATGTTCAGCTTGTTCACATCCCAATTCCGATCATATTGAAACAAGATGGGACATATGATGACCTTGGGATATCTCGTCCCCATATATATCTCCGTGCACTCTTTTTAGATTAACAGTAAAAACTAATTTTTTAACATGATTTATAATCTACAATATAAGTATGTAAAAAAATTTTGATTTAACTTACATGCAAGTATTGATGAAACGTTATCTCAAATAGAGCCCAAGATACTTTCTAACCATCCCAATGTCATCACCTCTAACACTTTTGATCCTTGATCTATTTGCAGCGCCATGGTCCTACTAAGATATGTTTTTGCCCTTGGGATTATGGTATATTTTTGCTGAATCTTTTGGTGCTTGACGTATTAGACATGGTATATTTGCTAAATCTTGTATAATTTGCTAGATATAAATATGGTCGAGAGGCTATTTCATTCACAGGAGGTGTTAGGTCATATTTGGATTAGCATTGTAAAAATATATTCATTTAAGTAAAAAAAAAAACTTCTAAATATAAATTATGTAAAAAAATAGTTTATACCATCCATCCACACATGTACTAAGTCCCACCCTTGTTGAGTTCGGGACCAATATACCTCGGAATGGGATGAAACACGAGCTAGAATTAATGTCGCATATGGATTTTCAAGCTAATATGTAGGATGGGGCTGTCTTTGTCCCATCCTATGAACGTCCCATATGGATTTTCAAGCTAGTATATAGGATGGGGCTGTCTCTGTCCCATCCTATGAACACCCCTAAGGGAAATGCTGCCAGTTGAGTTTGGACATAATATTGCATTTATTTATAATAATTCGAATTATACAATAATTTATGACTAAATAAATTGGAACACCTTGGATTGGATGAGTTTTCCTCTCACATTCCACATTTACATTTATAATAATAATTAGAGAAAATGACAATAGAATCTCATGAAAGCATCAAAATATACAAAAAAATCTCATTGACGAATCTCAAACCACATTAATAAATTCTTAGTACCTTTTTGATGTTTTGGTGCTTCGTTAGGATTCTGCTGTTATTTTCTCTAATAAGTATTTCAACATCAACAACCCATATCATGCAAAATTTAAAATATACTAGGCCGACTAATTCGGGCCCCAAATTTTTGTGGGCACGATCTTGGGCTTAGAGGCCTAACTTGGTATGAGCCTTGCTCTTATGTCTTTGCCCAGTTTATTGCCAGAGGGTGACTCTGAAATTGAGTTTACAGAAACAACCCTGATGATCCCCCTGTAAAATATATTTTTTATTTGATCAAAGATATTCCCAAACTATTTTACATTTGATGCTAATACCTTTTGAAAAGCTTAGAATGCAAGCGGTTTTCATCTCTCTTAATAATGCACTCTTTGAGAGACTAAAGACAGCGCAATAATGGTGTAGGGTCCTAATATTTTACAAAAAAATAAATGAGAAATGTGTCCATCTCATTTTTTTTTTGTAGGTGGATTTTCCTTTTTGTTTAAAAGAATTCAGGTACCAAACAGATACTTAATTCCTTTCTCATTCCATTTCTGCATTGGATATATAAAATGAAAAATTGTAAATACATAGAAATGTATGGGGCTATGGGCTATTGATCAAGAAACGCATGGGCTGACATAATGGGCTTTCGGCCTAAAATACGCTACAGAGCTCTTTTCTCCTCCGAAAAAGGAAGAAAAACTAAGTAGTAATACTCCCCTTGTGTATGGATCAAACTCACAGGCCAGCTGTCAACCCTTTAAATGGACTTCAGTACAGCGAGGGATTAGTCTCACCTGACACGCGGGTGGGGATACCCTGGGCAACCAAAAAAAAAAAACTAAGTAGTAATAAGAAAAAGGCGTGTTTACAAATTATTAATGTATTTTAAATCTTGTGAGGAAAAGACTTCATCTACGTGGTCTAACAGCGCCTGATTCAAACCCTAACTAACAAACTAGAAGTTGGGTGGCCAATAGGAAGAGTTCTTTTTCTTTTTCCTTGGGCCAATAATAATGAGTTCGATATAATGAAATTGACAACAAAATATAATATAATTTTTTTGCCATAATAATATAATATGTCATTGTACTGAGGGAAGAAAGAGGGTGGCTTACAACTTGATGAATTTTTGATTCAATGAAAGTTTGAACATGTCCAAATTATTCCGAGCCCAATGTAATTTCTTGGCTTCTTCATATGTTCAGCTGAGAAATAACAATAAGACTGACCAAACTCAGCTAAGCTGAAACTGAAATAGCTATCTCATATAAAATGAAACCGAAGGAGAATTCCTGGGGTAGTTTCCTCCTCTGACTATTCCACCATCATCACTCAATGCAGTGATTTTCTTTCCTAACCTTGGATTGTTTTTTCAATCATATTATCAAGTATTCAAGTAATCAAATGATTTGAATCGAGACCCTACAATTAAGATGTATCTCCCCATAAATCTTTTTTGATCAAGTGAGATTTAAACTCAGTTCACCTATTTTATAATTTAGTTGATTCACGGTTAGATTAAGTACCCTCAAATGCCAATGCAATGGTGATCTCATATGTGTGTGTGTATGATTAACATATATATATGAGACCATTCCTTCTCTTTAACGCTTCCAAAGCAATCATAGACCCCATTGTATATTATTTTATAGAACAGAATTAGCTTCCTTAAACGGAAAAAGCTACACTTCTATAGAATATTCCATGTGTATAATCTTAATAACCTAGGAAAGTAGGAAACTAGTGAAGTATCACGAATGATTCGAAAGGCATACATCAATTCAACAACCTATTAATAAAAATCTAGAAATGTTAGCGTATTACGCCACCGATGCTTAACGATTAATCTTCAATGAAAATTATTTCTAGCAGAGGACGTACTCTGTAACAATTAAAAATCAATAAATTATACTGTAATTATGTTTTTGGATATATTAAGAAAGAATAATCCCACTTGAATTGTTCAAATTCATTTATATCATATATTCCATCCATGATTAGTCTAACTTTTAATTAGTATAATTAGCTTTATGTATGAGGCAATTTACTTTTATGAACGATGCACATAAAATTTCTTAAATTTGAAACTTAACAATAAATCATTTAAATTCTTGAAGTTATGTAAAAAAAAAATAAAGCTCTGTCATTAAATAATAAATAATAATTTCAATATAATTTTTTAATTACAATTTTTCTTAAGAAATTATAATTTCAATAATATTTTTTTAATTAAGGAAAAAATTATACTAAGTTTGAAGTTTCAAGGGGTCATCCTGTTCATAAATGAGTTAAGGGGTCATACTATATTAAAAAAGTACGTTTATGTAAGTCGAGATAAAATTTCTTTTATATATTTACTTTGTACATTGAAAATTACGTTGAAAAAGTATCTTCTACCATTAATTCAAACCACCACATAAAAGCTCAACCCATGAATATCAAATTTCTTAAAACCTATTAAAATATTAAATAAATTTTGAGACACGTGTTTATGTAAATTTAATTACGTTATCCTTTTTTATTTTAACAGTGGAACCCATCAAACATTTGACCAATTATATGTTCCAAGACAAAGTTCTAAAAGCAGAGAAGCTTTGCCAGCTTAGCCGCCTTCGATAAGTTTGTAACTACACGCGGTCCCTCACTTCTACACGCATCGTTCGTTCTCATTCATTTACTTGCCAAGCAAGTTCCTATCCTCACAACTCCACACATCACCTCACTTCCTCTCTCTCTCTATATATACACACACACAAAAATACAACTTTGGATTTCGCAGTTTGCTATTTCAATCTAACAGTAACCCAAGCAATCACCGGCGCATATGAACACGAACACCAACAACCGGTCTCTACTAAGCCGCCTGAGGAGGGTGGTGAACAAGGTTAGATTCCTCCTCAGCTCCGCCGTCCTCAGCCGCACCTGGCAGATCGCCTCCGTCATCCGCCGTGCGTCCTCTCTTCCCCGACGCCGCCTCAGCTTCTCCGATCGCCTCCCATCTGGCTTGAACATGATCTGCAACTCCGACGACCGAGAGGTAATTGACAGCCCTGATGATCAGGCTTCGGGTCCTTCGAATAGGTTAATAAGGACGACTAGTTACCCTTCCGATGACGACGATATCGATATGAGAGCGGAGATGTTTATCAATAACTTCCGGCGTCAGCTTCAAATGGAGAGGCAGATCTCACTGCAGCTTCGATATTGCCGAACAGATAGTTTTGATCTTTCTCCATGATATTCTTTATGGTTTAATCCTCGAGGCCGGTTTGAATTGGACCGGCCGGCGCGGTTCAATATCAGTGGAAGATTTGTGTATATTTTGGTTTTAACGTCTTCTGAGTTTTTCAGGGAAGGACCTAATTCGTTTTTGATCGAATCCCTGAAGAAGAGATGATTAATTGCTCACTTGTTTTATTCTTTTCTGGGTTGTATTGATCAAAACATGTAAAATTTCTATATCTCGATCGATCTCTGTTTTTTTAGGAATAACGATCAGAGACATTTTTTTTTTGGGTATTCATTTGTTTATTATTTTAAAATTTTTAGATGCTGTTAACTTATTTCATGCACATTTGCAAAAGTTGTTTGTGTATTCAGATGCACGAGTGCGAGAGTGTCATTTAGTTTTGTTCAGTGTGTTTGTACGATAATTATGAAAAATGATCCAAACCATGCTACTGTATTGGATATATATAATTTATTTGAAATAAATATTTGTGTTGTAGATGTAACTATTATATATATATATCTGAGTGTGTAAGTACACATGAGTATTGTACGATAAATTATGCTATGTTTTCAAGTTTTTCAGCGTCTACAAACTTGTGTGATGTTAGGATATAATTTGTTTAGAATCATTCAAAACTCTGTTGCCCATGTAGAAGGAGGTAGAGTTAATCAGCTCTATCCCATACTATAAAAAATATAGTTGCAACCTTGCATTTCAAAATTTTACAAGGTGCTCATCTTCCATATCTCATTTAATTCCACATGATAAGGATGGATTAAAAAATCCAAATGAGATTTGGATATATTTGGAATGAGAAAAAAAAATTAAAGAATAAAAAGACTTCATACTTTTAAGAAGTCATCGTTTTCCTTTTTTAGGCAAATACTTTGACCATTAACTATACTTGAATGAACAATGGTTTTTTTTTAACACTTATAATTGGTTTAGGGCATGTCAGAGAGTCAATAAACTTGAGCGACCCCCACTTCATTATCACAAACCATGTGAGGATTGGAATTCATAAAGAGGAAGTGAAAAACAACACAAGAATTGGATAAAATAATTATAGAGGGATGGGGGTGGGGGAGATTTTGAAGGGAAAACTCTTTCTCTAAATTTGGTTATTTAGTAATTGTAAATTAAAGTTGGATGGAAAATTAAATTAGAGACAAAAAATAATTATAATTTTGACAAAATATTTATAAATTAAAATAGGATAAAATAATTATAGATTAAGATTAAAATCATATTTTAATTTAATTTAATGATATAATATGGAAATTATATAAATAATATGTAAAATAATAAGTATTATTATGTATAAATATTTGTCGGAAAATAATAGATTTTTTTTTATGCACAAATAATTGATTACAGTTGTCCCTATGAAATTAACCACACTTCCTTCCTTCCTTTTTTTCCTGCTTGACTAAAGGCGTGTTTTGATTAATTTTAACAGAACTTAGGCTTTTACCAAATATAATTGATTGTAAACTTATTCTAAACATGCATTAATACTAGAGTTAAAACTATGATTTTCTTAAAAAATATCTAAATACTTACTAAAATTAATTGTGTACCCAAAATAATGATTATCTCATATGTTTATAATTGACGTTGGCATGTATACAAGTGTTTGTGGTAACTTACGAGATTATTGTGATTTTGTGGAGAAATACTTACATACTCCTGCAGTATCACGTCATCCATGCTCTACTCAATAAAAATATTTCAAATGTCCTCTATCATGAATTTCATATCCCATAAAATTTTCCCAATTATTTCTCCTTTGTCATAACCCATTATAATAAATATTTATTACAGAAAATGAGAAATTTATAGGATATGAGATCCACAATAGATAACATTTAGAACATTTTCATTGGACAGAGCATGTATAACATGATACTTAGAAAGTATGTAAGTATTTCTCGATTTTGTGTTCATAATTAATTATGATGCGTTAAGCATAAGATAATATTACTTCCCTAGCAATTTCTCTCCCCTCATTTTTTCTTCTTACAATTTTTTTTTTATATTAAGCAAAATGATATATTAATGCAAGTTTCAAAGTTTCAGTAGAAAGAATAAAAAGAAAGAAACATTACATAAAAACAAATTCATAAAAGATGAAATAAAAGAACTGGAATAGCATGGCCATGTACGTTGGAGAAGAAAGATAAGTAACTGAGATTATCATTCTCAAAAACTCTTCCATGCACATATAATCTATAATCTACAGTCCTCACAAAGAACGAAAGTAGTTGTAACAATCCAAGATAACCTAGTCCTGCAACACATTAGAAGAAAAAGGTGGTCAGAATATTTTATGAATAATGCCAGTCATGTTGTAGATTCATTATGTTTTGCTCAAGGCAATCTATAAAGTTTTCCATCCAAACGAACAGTCAAACAGCCAAACTATATTAATTGAGCAAAATTACATTCAAAGAAGAGATGCTCCGAAGATTCTTCAACCTAACACCCAAAAGGACAAAGAGAGGAGACACCAAATGATGCCTAATTAGAATATTAGTTGACGGAATAGGATGGTTAACCAATTTCCAGGTTTTTAAGAGGGAGAGAGATTGATCACAAGAATTTTTAAAAAGGATCAGGATTCCTTTTGGAACATAAAAACTTATTCAAACACAAAAGGAACTCATCCTTTACTGTATAAATTCCAAAATTAGTACCGGTTCAAACAAAATAATTAATCTTCAATCCTGAAGAAAGAAAGAGGGATTCTTGAGATACCTAAGGTAATATCAGGAGATTAAAAGGTGGTTAGAGCATTCAAATTCTGTTTCAAGGGGTTCCATTTAAAAAAGATATGCGATATGAGGTTTGAGACATGAAGCAAATCAGCACGAGAATCAAACTATCGCTGCATTGCCAACCTAAGAGGGTATGGCTAGGAAGGATGGAAGATCAAGTATCCATTATCCACTACAGGTTACTTATAGCAAGATTAGATTAATCCAAAGTTCCTTTCCACATCGATGAAGAATTACAAGGCATCCTTAAAAAGGGGAGACATTAAGAGAGAAATACTTACCCTTCAATGTTGATGCCAAAATTGAAAAAGAGGAGTGATATTAATGAATTCGATTTTGAAAAATTGAAGTGACACTTAAGGTTTTTAATTAATTTTACCTTTTCTTTTATCTTACATGTTTTTTAATTAAAATGTTAATACTACTTATGGTATGTAATATAAGACTAAATTGACTAATTTATTTTATCTCTAAATTAATATATAATATAACAATACACAAAAACATTTTAAAAAAAAATAGTGTAATATATGTTATAATTAAGTAACTTTTTATTCTTGAGTTTTATATTAAGAATTAGAATTAGTATTATCTCTAAAAAAACTTGAACCCATTCGATTCAAAAGAGGAACCTAGGCTCTGCCCCATCTTCTTTTTTTAACCATTAGATTAATATTTCAACTGTTGTTATTTGCTTTTTTATAAAATTAGTCAAAATATCAAATTATAGAAATAAAAACAGCTTTGTATAAAAAAAAAAAGAAATAAAAATAGCTGCAGAACCTAAATATGATTTCAACTGTTCATATTTTATTTTCATTTTTTAAAAATAATGATTGTAATATTTAAAGAATTCAAAATAAAAAAAATATCTTAACTACCATTTTTTAAAAAAATATTTTAATTTAAAAATTAATATTTAAAAAAATTAAAATCTGAACCGTTCAAAACTCACGCCTATAAGCAGTCATCTGACCCCCTTCCTCGTCCGCTGCAGCCATTTTCATGTGGACCCCCTTTTCTCCTCCGCTGCAACTATTTTCATGTCATCTCCATGCTTAGCAGCTACGTTTTCTCTCTCCTGCTTCAGAATTTCACTCTCTTCGTCGTATTCTGATCCTCCACTTTCTCTGCTCTCTTATTCTCTCCGTCTCCTCTGAAGATTTCTTTCTCGTGAATCCCTCTTCCTAAGGATTGGAGTCGAGAAAATGTCACGCAGCGATACCATACCTCTGCATCAATCGTCCCAGTCGGACATTGACGAGATCGAGAACCTCATCCGTGCTAGCGTTCAGTCGGGCCCCACCACTGTTCTTCCTGCCAGACCTCCCAGTCCCCCCCGAGCTTCAATTCCGGTATCTTCGTCGCCTTTTATGCCTTCTGGCATTCCACCTCCGCTGAAATCTTCCAATCAGAAACCACCGGCTCCTCCTCCTCCTCCAATTCCATCTTCATCCAACAATCGCCGTCCAAATATCGTGTCCGGCGGATTCGGCTCGCCTCCGAACACGTTGACAGAGCCCGTGTGGGATACCGTGAAAAGGGATCTAACGAGGATTGTTAATAATGTGAAGCAAGTTGTGTTTCCTAACCCCTTCCGCGAGGACCCCGGGATGGCTCTGAGGGATTGGGATCTGTGGGGACCCTTCTTCTTTATTGTTTTCTTGGGTCTTGTTCTTTCATGGTCTGCATCTGTCAAGAAGGTATGCATGCAGTTGCAGATACTCTCTTCGTTATTTTTGGTGGCTCAAGATTGAGTAATTTATATTTTAAAAGTTCATTCGCTGAGTTTATGAATTAATTAATATTGGAAACTTGAGCATCTTCTATTCATTTTTCAATTGAGATTGTGAAACCAACATCATCTCCTGAGCTAATGCTGAGAACTTAGGGCTTTATTTATCTGTAGTCGTAATATCTTGCTGTGTCTAAAGCATGTTATTTTGCATTCAGACATTTCATGGTGATCCCCCCCCCCAATACGTGGTCCTGAACTTCTGATCAAAGTTCAGTTGATGATTCTGATCAATTGCTGTGGATGATCTTTACTAATGCTATATGGACTGGTTAAAAGGATTCTAATTCTACTCAATTTTTTATTCATTTTATATCCGTGAATGGATTCTTTCTTGTGCTGGACATGTCGTTCATCCTCAGAAAAGCTAAACCTCAAAATTCCATGTTTAATTAGCCAAACCAGAGGCAAAACATTAGTTTTGAACTGGAATATTAAAAGAAAGGCCAAAAAAGGATGTTAAATACATATAACAACTGAAGATTTATCATACACTCTGTGTGCGCGCGTGCGTGCGTGTTTTAAGACAAATCGCTTTTGTAACCTACAGATATTGGAAGCTGTTAACTTACTTTCCTTTCCACACAGGAACATGCACTGAGGTCTCTGTTTAGGCTCTTGAGATCCATCATATGCTTGTATAGTTGATGCAAGAGAATCACAGTTATTTTAGGAAGCATTTTTTTAATTACATTTAGGATACAGTCACCAGCTTCATGAGCTTGCTTCTTAAGAAGCGTTTAAAGTGTATGCCAAATTGCCATTGCACTTCCACTAGAGAAGTAGAGGCTATGATAGAATTTTGAACAATCTATGAAGCCATAGTAGTGATAACGAGAATGATCGATATATTAAGAAGCAACTCTAATCACAGTTTCATGCGTTTCAAAGTCCTTTTACCGCATGATGATAAAAATTACTGGAAAATAACTCTATTCTCCCTTCAAAATTTTTTATTCCTCTACTTTCTTGGAATTCTGCTTAACCTGATGTTCAATTTCCTTGCTCATACCTTTTTATTTGTTTTACTTGCTTTGATCCCTCTTTGGTTTTTGTTGTATCATGTTGATGTTTTATATTATTATTACTAACTGTTCATTTTGGTTGTTTGTCACACAGTCTGACGTCTTCGCTGTTGCATTTGCGTCACTTGCTGCTGGCGCTGTAATATTGACATTGAATGTCCTGCTTCTGGTACTAGTCTCTTTAATATCCTATAAACTTCTTTTCTATTACCCTTTTTTTACATATACGCACTAATATTTATATAATTTTTTATTTAATTATACATACAAATATTTTTTTTTTGGGGGGGGGGATGTCTTTTACTTTGGCGGCATTGCATTTCTCCCTGGAATCATTTTTGTCGTGCAGTTGTCAAAGAAGGTGTCAAAATCGCGAGCCTGGCCCTTAAGTGCTCTGTAATCAGCAATTGGGCCTTCAAATGCCTGGCCTGATTGACCCTTGTGTAGAATTTTGGACTGGGCTACGAATAACTGAAAAATGTCATATATTCATCTTCACTCACCCTCTTCCTCAGCCTCCACATTTGATTTTGCTTGGAATGGGTAAAGCCATTTTGATAGTTATAGGCCTTTTAATCAACTCATTTGTTGAGGCTAGAATTCTTGCCTAGATTTTGACAGAAACAGAACTATTGTTGTCATCGCCATTGTCATCATCATCATCATTGCCATAACGTGTTTATAAACATATTGATTTGTATTCCAAGGATGATAATGTCATGGCAGCAAAATAGCTGACAAAGTGTTTGCTGTTTTACTTGAAATTTTTTCAGGGTGGCCATATAATTTTCTTTCAGAGCCTGAGCCTTCTGGGGTACTGCCTGTTCCCTCTGGATGTGGGTGCATTAATCTGCATGCTGAATAAAAGCGTAGTGATCAAAATGATAGTGGTATGCATAACATTGGGATGGAGCTCCTGGGCTGCATATCCTTTCATGAGTGCCGCCGTCAACCCAAGGAGAAAAGCTCTTGCCCTCTACCCGCTCTTCCTCATGTATGTCTCTGTTGGTTTCCTCATCATTGCCATTGATTGACTCATTTGTTCCCTGTCTGCTCTCTCCTTTACTCCCTCCCTATCTACTTCTATACACCAACTTTTTGACAGAGTTCCCATATAAGGAATATTATCACCAAAAACACAACTGAGCAACATGCAATTTTACAAAAACAAAATGACAATAGGTTTGTCCTGCACTTTTTAGTGACTACAAGTCTACAATCATTTCTTGACAATTCATACTGATTTCCCCAAACTTTTTGTCTCAAAGTTCCTTGCTTTTCACTTTTTAGTGATTACAATCATTTCTTGACAATTCATACTGATTTCCCCAAACTTTTTACCGTAAAGTTCCTTGCTTTTTTAATTTTACCCCCCCTGGTCCTTCTCGGTTAATTTTTTTTTCGTCGGCTAGAAAATGTGGTTGGTGACAGACAGTAATGTAGTATTCCTTCGAAAGTATAGTGGTTATGCTTCTTCTAGCAATCTTACTGCAGTGATCTTGTTTGTACTCCTACTGCCATGTGAGTTGTGTTAGGGTTGATGGCTTAATGGCTTTGTAAGTCAATATCTCTTATGACTCGTGGACTGGATAAAGTGAGAGGAGTAAATTTTTTTCCCCTTGTAAGAGGTGTGAAGGGTAATTTTTTCCCCTTCTCTTCTCTCAAAAAATCTTTGATTTCAGAAAGTGACCCAGCTTTCCTATGGGCTTTTATTACTGTGTTCATATTAATTTTATCTGTAATAATTTTAACCATATCATCATATTAACAAAAGAAGTAAAAATAACATTGTTTGAGTTTCAACCCTCACTTTTTTTTTCTTCAGTTGAGAAAAAAGAGAGAGAAGACAAGACAAGAAACTCAATTTATTGTCTTCCAAATCTGGAAAGCCTTTGGGAGGTTTCCAAATTCCAAACAATGACATATGCGAGACTTTGGTTCGAAAGGAAAATTCTGTTGATTAAAAAGAATTATTATAAAAGTGCATGACTTTCGATAATTTTATCTGTATGTGGTTGTTAAATGTACATTTTGGTAGCTGCACTTGGAGTTGTATAAATTTGGGTAATATAAGAACCATTTTGAATATAAAAACTATAATTTCATAAGAACTTAACGTATATGGGAAAAAATTAAAACTTGTTAAAACGTAGGGATTAGTAGTTAAGCTTAATATATCTTTATAAAAATATAGGGATAAGAAGCATATTTCGATTAAACTAAAAGGACTAACAGTGAGATTACTTCAAGACAAGGGTGACAATTCATTTTTGTAGAATAAAATCTCTAATTTTTATTGATATGTATGATTGATGAGCGAGAGACTCTAGGGTCTCAGATTGAGTCACTATATGTAGCCCATACTTTAATTAGAGTATAATCCCTAACATGTCAACAAGTTATACATGCTTTAATTAGGTCAAAGACGGCACCTAACCCATCATTAAATTATGTTTAATAGGCTCTCGTCTCACTACAGGGTGCCCAATATAATATAGGTAAATACAAAAAATTAATTAAATCAGTTATTTAAAATAAGTTTATCTCGATTTTTCTAAAATATTATGCAATCAACAAATATATTTTAAGAAATAATTATAAATTTGGAAATTATAGAATATTAAAGTCTTATAATCAGATCAAAATAATAAACTTTTTCTCTAAATTCTGAATTTAGTACCGGGTGACAATATATTTTTGGGATTTAACATATGCCAGGGACCACCGACTGGGTTGCTTTTAGAAAACATGAAAGCAATTCATGTGAGCACACAAGCTACAATTTCCAAATTGAAAGAATGTTGCTTAAGGACGAATGGGTGATTGAATTATTAATCTATACAAGTCATAGTAATTCATAGGAGCCCTACACCTGGAGGGAGGTTGGGACATAACCATGAATTCTTCGTTGATCCTACAAGCTTGTTTGGCAAGACCATCAACACGTCTCTGCCTGTGTTTTTTTTTAACCCCTTCTCTGGTGAGGATGAGATATTAAACGTCTCACAAACTTACTCTCTCCCCAAGTCTCGACTGAGTCCGTAATTTAGATACTTGACTCATTGAAAAGGTATCAGATATCGATCGGTAAGGTTTCCCCTTGCATTAAAAGAACAGGTCGAGGGATTAAAAAAGAGCATATAACTCAAAATCTTATTGTATTATGTGAGCAGCTAGCAAGACTACGAGATCTTTGTTTAGACAACCATTGTTTGGTGTCATTTTACAGGGCGTTTGGTTTTATTAATCAATCGATCACATTTAAAACAAATATTCTGTAATATTGGCACATTACATGGGTCTGTGCCAAGAAGAAACTAGTGAGAGAAACAGAGTTTTGGTTCTTCCTCTTGTTTCATGGATTGGAAGTGCCGGGGGGGGGGAGATAAATGAAGAAGACATTTGGTGGGTGAGAAGGGGAGAAAAGGAGTGATTTGACGTAGGCAGGAACAAAATGTACGGAGAAGAACAGAGGAGAGAGAAAGAGAGTGGGGAGAGGTGTGTGTCAGTGAGCAGTTCTGAGGAAGGTGAAGAAATCTTTTGGGGTTAGCGTGATGGCATCACTCTCTTATTTGCTTCCTTCACGTCACCTCACTCCTCCTTCTTCCTCTTCTATGTTGATACCCCGCGCTTCCATGATCCCCCAGTGGACCACCCCGCACCCTATGCCCTTCCTAACATCAGATGATTCTCTGCTTTCGTCCCTCTGCTCTCTCAAGTCTCCACACTATTAATGACTTTGCCTTGGGACTCGCCTCTCCTTTACGTCTGGTCACTTCTTCCCTCTCCCTCTCTGTCTCTCTCAGCCTCAGTATATACTTTGTAGGATTTAGTTCTGATTAATTAATGATCCTGGGGGGTTCTATTTCATTGACTTAAATGCTAAGGCCTTGCTCTTCACTCGAGGGGTCCGGTGAGCGCCGGTGGTGAAGCCGCTGGCGGCGGTATCTGCTTCCACTCCTCCTTCCCTCCTCTCATCTTCCTTAGGAGCATCCTTGGCAGACAATCCAGAAGCATTTTTTTAAAACAAAATCATGATTTATGGTTTTACTTGCAAAACATCTCATTTTTCTGAAAAAGTACTTATAGAGAATCAATATCATGGATTTGGAAAAACCATCTCCCCCAGCTTTTTCTCAGCATGTGTGGTAAGTGACCAAAATACCTCCTTCTACTCTCTCATCAGTTTTTTTTATCAAAAAATATATGTTGTTGTTAAATTACATTTTCTTATAACATTCAACTTTTTTATTAAAAAATGTAGGGAAAATCCCAATAAAAGACATTTTAATTACTTAAATTTTAATTTGGGTTGTTGAACTTAACAAATCCTTAATCGGGTTACTAACACAATTAGGGATTTAGAAATTGAGTTAAATTACCTTCATACCCCTTAATTATTAAAAAATCAAACATTTAGATATTTATAATGTTTTATTTTAATGGAAGGAGAAATCTATATGTTTCCTTTAAAAAATATTAAGAAGTGCACTTGAGGAAAAAGACAGATTTTTCCTTCCATCAAAATAAAACATTATAAATATTTAAATATTATATTAATTAAAATTTATGATCACATACCAAAATGAGAAAAATTAAAAATACTTTATATCATATATACATTTTATCTAATTTATTTTTAAATTTTTTGGGTTGATATTCAATAATCATGACTGTTTAGGTTGATTATGAACATTTTAAATTTAAAATTTTTAAAATGATATTTTTTTTTTGAAGTGACAATTACAAAATCATTTTTGCCAAAATTTATTTTTTTAATACCTTGTAAATAAAAAAATTGAATTTTTAAAATTTTCAAACATGTACGATTAATGAGTTGCAAGATGTAGTATCTAAATTTTTATCTTGTGATAGCCATTAATATAAGGATTC